>ML818936.1:199764-229407 GCA_009831015.1 Picea engelmannii | reverse complement strand
TTTTTATTTGATTGGTAGAAAGGAAATGGAGTAGAGAAACTATGTTATGGAATTCATGTTATGCAGAGGAATTGGAAGGGAGAATTCCTTGACTCTTCTCTTTCTTGTTTATATTTCTCTAGATTGAGAAATATCATATGTGTAGATATTTTAAGGCATTGTAATGCTACATATGCAAGAAAATAGAATAGATAGAATTCATATGCACCAATAGACATATTAATGTAAATATGAGGTAGAGTACATATAGATATGATCGAGCATATATATGATGTTGCATATTGAGTGGAAGTAGTATGGATGATTAAATATGTTTGTTGACATGTAGCATAACCAAGAATGTTGAGGATGACAACATGGTTGAATTTTTTGATAATGTTGTTGCTTATGAAAGTCAACCTCTTAACGGATGTGACAAGGAGAGGGCTTGCCAAGAGGTTTATGTAAGGATCGTATGAGTTCCCATGAGGCTTTAGCTAATAAATTAGCTATTGACCTATGTATAGGTTAATATTTTCTCTTTACATATTTTATTTACTTAGAAAAAATTCTTGATCTATGGTGCATTCGTGGGTTGGTCTTGTTATATTCACTCTAGTCCACTCCTCCGCCATCACCAAAATTCACCTTATGTTCCACTACACATTATTTACACCAACATTTATTCTTTTTCTTATATTGTTCATGGAATGACGGGTCTTCATGTATATACCATTTCTTTGATTCTTTCACTTGTCGTAATCTCAAGTCTGTCCATCCTCTCTTTGGTACTTAGTTGTTTTCTCGAGACTTTACCTATCTCTCTGATGCTCCAATACTTAGTCTCCTAAAATCCTTTCAACCGTGGAAGCGGAGATCAACTCACTACCTTGAATATTTTTATTTATTTTGTCCGTTCGTCCGCCATCCTACACTTAGTCCTATTTTTAAGCATTTAATGAAGTCACGGGAGTGAACTTGTTCCAATGAATTCTTTCTATATATCCTTCGCTCCACCATGAATCCTTGTTCCTTGTCACACTCACCAAGAAACATTTAATGCATATATTATGAAAAATGAAAGATGGTTAAATATTAAATCATCATTATTAATGGGTTTTTCTTCGAGACCCATCTCATAAATTCAAATCAAATTTCCTAACCATTCTTTCGAAATAAGAGCTCTCGTGTTTAATATGAAAAAAAAATGATTTTTTATTCTAGAATGATTGTGCATGATTTGCTAACTCTTAAGAACAATGGTGAGAAGAAGAGAAAAAATATGTGGGGATACATTGAATACATTTGCATGAGAGGACCTGAAATACCATTGGTTGAGATCCTACAAACACTATTTTGCATTACTGCCTCAAGAAAGGAATATTAATGATGTCTGGATATTAGGGATCGCCAAGGCAGGGTGCATTCCAAAAGTATTTGATGCCAAAGAATTAGTAATATTGTGCACAAATAATTACAAGAAATACCAAATAATTATCAAATTGAAATGATAGTCCCCAATATTTCTAGCCCCAACAACTTTCAACCAGATGCTTAAGTTACTGGAGCTGACAATAACCTTTAAGGTTGATGACACCAAAAATTTCACCAGGACTAAAAACAGTGGTAGGGATTTATTTCCACATTGTCTCGAAGACTCGATGACAATTTTGGGGGACTTATCATTAATTTAGGTTATTCGATTGAATAAACCTTATAAAGAAATGGCCTGAAATCTTGCAAGATAAAAAAGATAAAGGTGATGAGAGAAATATTGGATGATTGTGATGCCCTGGTTGTCAAAAGGAATCATTGTATCACAAATTGACTGAAATGGACTTGGAAGGGACTAAATGGGAGGTCCAAGAACCAAATTTAATTTTAAATTCTATATTTATGACAAGGCAACATTTTGAGGAACATGTGGAAATATTAAAGAGTCTATCAACTAAAAACTTTAATAATATGACCTACTGAAAATGAAATTGAAATTTGGTTAGTAAGTTATGTAAATAAAAATGAAGATATTGAATATACACTCAACCAACTTTTGTTTAAACTAAGAGAATGATAAATCAAAATATTTGATATCAAAGTTAGAAAAGAGATAAATGTTACACCAATGAAAGAATATATTGAAAATTGGTTTAAAAAACCTTAATCAAGATAACCGAAGAAGATCAGTTAGAGGCAGTTGGTACTGTTCGTGCAACCACAACAAGAGATGACATAAGAGGGACATCAACAAGAAAATTAAGGAGAATAAATTCCATCACAGTGAGTGATACATATCACATTCTTCCCATTTAATTTCTCTTCCCTCTTAGAAAATCATCCAGTTGTGTTTTATCAGTCCCCATAAAATCATAACCAGTTTTCTGACCATTTTATCTTTTTCTTCTTTTAGGTCCAGCGTTGTTCCTATTTATTTTATTTATTTTAAGGTCCACAGGAGCCTGATCCTGGTCCAAATTTCGACAAAGGCATTTTATTTCTAAGACCATCAAATACTATATTATTTTTTGAGAAATCCCAGAGAACTACTTCGAGCATAAACTTTAATTATGTATTTTGAAACTTTGATTTTGAGCATTGTATATTTAAAGTTTTTCCTATCATATTCTCTTTTTCTATCAATGAAAATACTCTTTTAAAGTTCTCTGATATGTGGGTGTTTCATCTTTCTTTCCTTGAATGTGTAAAAAATATTTAATTTTGTGATGGATGTGATATTTATGTTACATTTTTTGTAGTTTTTATATTTGTATAATATCTCTGAAAAATATTTTATCTTATGAGTGAAAGTTCTTTGTCCATTCCTCAGGAATTCTTGATGTATGTATATTATTTTAAATATTTTATTTGAGTGACAAAGATTTGGAGTTTTCTATTTATCACTCTCCCATTTTAATATTCTTGTGCCAAGATACTCAAAGATAAATCTTTAAATAATTTAAAGAGGATTACCACCTCTATAAAAACACAGGGGAATCCATATCCTCTTGAGGTTGTTATTTCAATATTAACAAATTCAAACATCAACATTTTTTGTGACCATACTGGGGAAAATAAAAAAAATCTTATTTCAAACTAGAATAAATTATGACTCAACCTCAACCTAACCAACCCCAGTTGCAACTCGGATTAGGAAATCATACAATTATTTTGCATCAGTTATATGATTTAGTGATAACGACAGTCCAAAATCATCAAGAGCTTGAAATATCTTGGGAGACTCTTTCCCATGAAAAGGAAAGAGAAATTGCAAGAAGGAAGAGAAGACAAGATAGAAAATGAAGCTAGAATTGTACAAAGGAACAATAACAAGGAGTAAAAGTAAACAACTTCAATAAATTGAAGTTCCACCACTTAAAAATAAAAAGAACCAATCATGGGAGATAGACAAGAAAATCCTAAGAATCATGAACAAAGGAAAAGAGTTCCACGGAGAAGGGTTAGAAAAAACCCTCTAAATATTCAGGGAGAAAAACATCAGTTTCCAACTCTTCCACAAGGAGCGTTGCCAACATTTCCAGGAGACGAAACGGTGGACCCGAAGAAACATATGGATAAATTTTTGAGTGTACGTGAAATTCATTTGGTGGAACACGATGATGTAATGGTTAGATTATTTATTCAGACATTGATATGCCTAGCCTACGAATGGTACATGTCCCTTCATGCCCAATCAATTTTATCATTTTATGATTTAGAAACCATGTTTTTAACTATGTATGCTCCTCTTATTGCATAGCATACTATGATCACGCAGTTCACCCAAATCCATTTGAAAAAGGGTGAGAGGATTAGAGACTTCAATCTTCAATTTTTAAGAACACTCAATCAAATAGAAGAAGAACAGAAGACAAATTCTCCAGTCATACTTAGGTGTTACAAAAATGCAATGACCTCAAACATGAAATTTGTCATCATGGTTGCACAGATTAAATACCTAAATGAAGCTATGCATAAAGAGACATAAATGGAAGAAATGATGTTGGAAATAGAAGGTGACCCTGAAATCATTCTTGGGAAAGTCCAAAGAAAAATGGACATTCTTAGAATCTCATATCAAGGAGCATTAACTTCAAAGAAAAGTGAAGATCAAAGAGAATGAAATACTGAAAATAAAGGATTTGGTGGAAGGATATTCAAAGAGGTAATTCCTAATGTAAAAAATGATCCAGAAATGACGTAAGAAACTAGGAAAAGAATGGAGATAGCACAGATGAATCAAATGATTAGACAGATACAAAATGAATTAACAAGATTAAGAAGAATTGAAAAAAAATCTCCTAATCTGAGAGTTCTTGTTCAAGAAAAAGGAGAAATCATGCTCAAGGATAGAGAATAGGTAACAGTGGTACAAATGAAGAGTTTAGATAGAGGGAACCTAGAATGCCAAATCATAATACTGTAATATTCGAAGAATTTTTTGAAGATGACATTGTTGAGAATCTTAATCAAAAGGTTGATTTTGTTCAAGAATAAATTATCGAATTTGTACAAATAGATGAAGGTGAGTCATCCATGTATATATTTGATGAACACTAAGAAATTGATAACTCTCAAGATAATGAAGTTCAAACAAGAGCACAGACAAATAAATTTAAAACAAAATAAAATGTGGAAAAAGAAAAGGAAAATATGAGACCAAATGGAGAAGAAGAAACTAAGTAGCAACCAGTTGTAAATCAAGTGAATAATCTTCCACAAATTATGTATAATGTTCTTGATGATCTGAAAAATTTGAGAATCACTTTGCCATTCATGGAATTGGTCAAAATCCCACAGTATAGGGAAAATATTCTTAAAATATTATGAACCAAGTAATATAATTGAGGTTGTTGTAGCAAATCCCAAGTAGTGTCAGAATATATCAATGGTTAGACCAAAAGGAAAAGTCCCACCTTTTTATATTACAATAGAAAATCATGATATGGTGCTTCATAATTGCTTGGTTGACACTGGAGAAAAAAATAATATCACGCCCTTATCAGTAATGGAAGCACTCAGGATGGGTTGTACTAATTATTATGAAATTGGAGAGAGTATATATGCAATTGACTCAAGAAAGGCTCCAATGTATGGAGAGATTAAAGTTTATTTTCTTGTATAACTAATGCCCCACACATCACAATTGTTTTCACAATTATAGTTGTGGATATTCCTCCAACATATGGAGTAGTTCTTGGGATACATTTGTCTTCGTTGATTGGAGGGTAGATCATGAATGATGAGAGTTGTATGATGTTACCAAATAAAGATGGAACAATGGTTAGAGTTCCTCAAGAACCAAGAAAACCATTTTATTTCAAGAAAAAAGACAATGAACTAATGCAATATTATATTGATTCCATAATTGGGAACTATGTTGTGCTTGACCCAGAAAAACCAGACATTTCAAACAAGAAGGAGAAAATTATGTTGAAGGATTTTGGAGAATGTATTTTGATGGTTCTTGTTCCAGTTCAGGGAGTGGAGTAGGAATTGTTTTCAAAATTAACAATTCAGTTATATATCCTCATGATATTAGGCTTGAATTTCCTTGTACAAAAAATAAGGCTGAATATGAAGCATTAATACAAGGTATGAATCTTGCACTCCAAATTAAGATTGAACGTTTTCTAATAACTAGCGACTTTGAACTTGTCATAAATCACATCAGGAAAAAATATAAGATCAAAAAAGAGCGATTAATACTCTATGCCAAACGAGTAAATGAGTTAAGGTATTCCTTCATATCATTCATTCCTAGGGAAATAAATTAAAAGGATGACTCACTGGGAGTTGTTGCATCTTTGTTTAATCCTGATGATTTTAAGAATCAAAATATTTTTCGAGTTAAGATGATTTTCAAGCCATTAGTACTTGATAATCAAGATCATCTGCAAGTATTCAAAAATGATGAACATTTGGTTGATTTTATTGCTAACATAGATGAAAGTATTGATGATCATGCACCGATTTTGAAAAACTATGTCAATTTTGAGTCTATTTTCACAAGAGATGATCAAGTAAAAATTCCAAATTTGAAGGAAGAAGCATCCACTAGAAAGGTGCAAGAAAATTAGAAGATAAATATTGGGGATAAAGAATCTCCAAAATATGTAAATCTTGGGACTGGTTGCACACAGAAAGAAGTTTATCAATATACTTGTTTGTTCAAAGACTTCTTTGATGTTTTTGCATGGACTTACGATGATTTGAAAAAATATGATAATCTATATTCCAACATATCATACCATTAAAGGAAGGGACAAATCCATTCAACAAAATTTGAGAATAATAAATCCAAAAATGAAACCATTGGTGAAAATTGAGCTGGAAAAATTGATCAAAGATGGAATAATATTCCCAATTAGGCATTCAGAACGGTTGTCGAACCCTGTCATAGTAAGAAAGAAAAGTGGAGAGATTCGTTTGTGTGCTGATTTTTGAGATTTAAACAAGGAGACTATTAAAGAAAATTATCCCCTTCATAACATGGAAATTTTTCTTCAACAAGTCATTGTTTCAGCTTTGATGTCCATGTTTGATGGATTTTTGAGATACAATCATATTCTGGTTGTAGAAGAAGACAAACCAAAATTGCTTTCATTGCACCTTGGGAGACATATTCTTATGATTGCATGCCCTTCGGTTTGAAAAATGTTGGAGAAACCTTTCATATAGTTATGGACCATGATTTTGAATATTTGATTGAGAGATTCATGGTTAATTACCAATATGTCGATCTTACCATTCATTCCAAAATAAGAGAAAAACACATTGATCATCTAAGAGAATTTTTTGAATGATGCAAATTATATGGATAATCTCTTAATCCAAAGAAATGTTTATTTGCAGTTTCAAAAGAAAATTTTTTGGGACATATAGTTATAAAGGAAGGAATATACATTGATCCTGGTAGAATCAAAGCTATTAATGAATTGAATTCTCCAACGTTAAAAAAGGGAGTACAGTCATTTTTTGGAAAAAATAAATTTTCTATGAAAGTTTTTCCATGACTATGCAACAATTGTTAAGCCAATAAATGAATTATTAAAAAAGGATCAAAGATTTGAATGGACCCAAGAGATTCAAAAATCATTTACCAATATCAAGCATGCAATTACAACTTCACTTGTGTTGATTATCCCAAATGTTAGTAAATATTTCATCATATATTCTTTTGCTTCGGAAGAGACCATTGCTTCTATTCTAACACAAAGAAATCTTAAAGGGTAAGAACTCCCAATACATTTTATGAGAAAAAATCTCCATGATTATGAATTGAAGTATTCAGACATAGAGAAGCAAGTTCTTCTTTAGTCAAGGAAGTGGCTCATTTTAGAACCTATATCTTGTCATCCCATGTCATAGCATATGTTCCTACTTATGCAGTAAAAATTCTCCTTAGTCAATAATTGAGAGAAGGGAAATGGGAAAATTGATTAGCAAAAATCCAATAATATGACATTGAAATTAAGCCATTGAAAGAAGTCAAAGAATAGGGTTTTTCAAGAATATTGCAGGGTTTGATTCACTAAATGGGGTTATATCGATTTCAACAATATCATCTGCATCAACTCCTGAATGGTATAAGGCTATCTTTTTCTATTTAAAATATCTTCAGTTCCCAAATGGTGTGTCTCCAAAAGAAAGAAGGGCACCAAAAATGAAATGAAATCAATGTGTTAGTTGCCGAAATTTTGTTTCGTAGAAATTGTGATGGAATGTTGTTGAGATGTGTTGATGCAACAAGAGCTCAGAAACTGGTGGAGGAACTTCATGAAGGGATTTTTGGTGGGAACTTTTCACCTACAACTACTACACATAGAATAATGAGAGTTGGTTATTATTGGCCAACTATTTTCAAAGATTCATATTCAATGATAAGAAAATGCATTTATTTCCAAAGATTCATATTCAATGATAATAAAATGCATTTATTTCCAAAGATTCTCAAAAAAATGAAGAGGGAAAAAATTCCTTTGCAACCCATATCAATAGAAGAACCATTCACACAATGGGGATTGGATGTAATTGGGTCAATCAATGTGAAATCAAGTAAATGCCATTCATATATTCTCACAACTACATATTACTTTACAAAATGGAAAGAAGCAGTAGCATTGAAAAAGGTTGATTCAGATGAGCTTATAAAATTCTTTTAAGAAATATTTTATCAATATTAGGAGTTCCAAAAAAGTTTATCATACACAATGGATAAATATTCACCGGGTCAAAGTTTACCAAATTTTGTGGGGAATTTTGTATTATAATGGGACAATCCTCAAACTATTATCCTCAAGGAAATGGTTTTGTTGAATCCACAAATACTACTTTGATCCAAATCCTCAAGAAAATGATTGATCTCAATCAAAGAAATTGGAATTTGAAATTAATATATGCATTATGGGAAAGTAGATTCACACCAAAGGATAGCACTGGGATATCTCAATATACATTGGTGTATGTGAAAGAAGCAATAATGCCTATTAATCTGGAACTGAATTCTTTGACATATGCTTTGAATATCGAATATGTAGAGGAAGTTTCCTTTTTACATAGAAGATAAAATCAATTGATGAAATTGGAGGAACAACGAGTTGGAGAATTAAATAAAATGACTCAGAGACATTAGACCATCAAGAAATATTTTTGATCAGGGCGTGACAATAAAATATTTTCAAAAGGGGAAACTTGTATTATTCTGGAACAAAGCCAAAGAAAAACCTTCTTTAAATTTAAAGCATTATGGATTGGTCCTTATACTATTGAAAGAACCTTGGGTTATAATTCTTATTTTCTTAGGGACATGAAAGATGCAGTTCAAATGTTTCCAATTAATGGAAAACATCTCAAACCTTTTTCCTCTTTATCAATCTCTCTTTTCGTTGTACATAGTTCATCTTTTCCTTGTAAATACTTCTGAATTGTTACCGCCATTTTATTTTTCTTACACTGAATCCATGCCCAATAGTTGAGATTATGGATTCTCAGTGACCCACAGGGGGTTACCATCTCACAGTTGGAGCCAATTGTTGACCTGTATATAGGTTGATATTTTCTCTTTTTGTCTTTTCTTTACTTAGAAACAATTCTCTATCTATGGTGAGTTCACGGATTGGTCTCATCATCTTCACTCAAGTTCGCTCCTCTACCATCACTAAATTGCACCTTATGTTCTGTTGCACATAATTTGCACCAACATTTAGTATTTTTATTATATTATTCACGGAATGACGATCCCATGGGTATATAGCATTTCTCTTATTTTTTCACTTTTTGTAATCTCAAGTCTGTTCGTTCTCTCTTTAGTACTTAGTTTTTTTCTCGAGATTTTACCTATCTCTTTCATGCTCCAATACTTGGTCTCTTAAAGGCATTTCAACTGTGGAAATAGATGTCGTCTTACTACCTTGAAAAGTTTGATTTATTTTCTCCATACATCCACCATCCTACACTTAGTCATATTTTGAAGCATTTGATGAAGTCGCAAGAGCAGACTTGTTCCATTCAATTATTTTTGTATATTTCTTTCCTTTACTTCGCCGTGAATCCCCATTCCTTTCCACACTCACCAAGAAACATTTAATGCATATATTATTTGAAATGACAGTTGGTTAAATATTAAAGCACTGTTATTAATGGTGTTTTCCTCAAGACCCATTTCATAAATTCAAATTAAATTCTCCTAACCATTCTTTCGGAATAAGAGCTCCAGTGGTTAATATGAAAAAAGAATTATTTTTTTATTCCAAAAAGACTGTGCATGCTTTGTTAACTCCTAAGAATGATGGTGAGAAGAAGATAAATGTTGTGTGGGGATACACTAAATACATTTACACGAGAGGACTCGAAATACAATTGGTTAATAGCCTACAGATACTATTCTGCATTACCACCTGAAGAAAGGAATATTACTGATGTCTAGATATCAGGGATCACCAAGGAAAAGCATGTTCCAAAATTATTTGATGCCAAAGAATTAGTAATATGGTGCACAAATAATTACGAGAAATACCAAAGAATTATCAAATTGAAAGGAAAATCCACAATATCTCTAGCACCATCAACTTTTAGCGAGATGCTCAGGTTACCAGAGCCGACAATAACCTTCAAGGTTGATGAGGACAATAATTTCATCAAAGATAAAAATGGTGGTAGGTATTTATTTCTGAAATTTCTCGAAGACTTGACGACAATGCTAGAGGAATTATTAGTAATTCAGGTTAGTCAATTGAAGAAACCTTATAAATAAATGGCCTAAAATATTGTTGGATAAAAAAGATAAAGGTGTTGAAAGAAATATTGGATGATTGTGATGCCCTGGTTGTCAAAAAGGAAGCATTGTATCCCAAATTGACTGAAACAGACTTGGCAGGGACTACAAGGGAGGTTGAAGAACCAAAGTTAATTTTAAATTCTATATTTATGGCAAGGAAATAGTTTGTGGAACACGTGGAAATATTGGAGAGTCTATTAGCTGAAAATTTTAATAATATGACCGAGTATACTGAAAATGAAATTAAAAGTTGGTTAGTAAGTTATGTAAATAAAAACAAAGATATTGAAGATATTGTTCACAAAATTTTGTTTGAGTTAAGAGAATTAGAAATAAAAATATTTGATATCAAATTTAGACAAGAGATAAATGTTGCGTCAATGAAAGAATATATTGAAAATTGGTTAAAATGATCCTTAATCAAGATAACCGAAGAAGATTAGTTAGAGGTAGTTGGTATTGGTCATGCAACCACAACAAGAGATGACACAAGAGGGACATCAGGAAGAAAATGAAGGAGAATATATTCCATCAAAGTGATTAATAAAAATCACATTCTTCCCATTTCATTTCTCTTCCCACTTGGAAAATCATCCAGTTGTGTTTTATCAGTCCTAATAAAAGCATAACTGGTTTTTTGACCATTTTTGCTTTATATTATTTTAGGTCCATCCTTTTTCATGTTTATTTCTTTATTTTAAGGTCCATGGGAACATGATCTCAGTCCAAATTTGGATGAAGACATTTTATTTCTAAGACTGTCAAAGCCTACATTATTTTTTGAGAAATCAAAGAGAACTACTTTGGGGATAAACTTTAATTATATATTTTGAAACTATGATTTTGAGCATTGGATATTTAAAGTTTTTTCTATCTTATTCTCTTTTGTGATCAATGAAAAGACTCTTTTAACGTTCTCTAATATGTGGTCCTTTCATATTTATTTCCTTGAATGTGATAAAAAATATTTAATGTTGTGACGGATGTGATATTTATGTTACATTTTCTATAGTTGTTATCTTTGTATAATATCTATGCAAAATATTTTATCTTATGAGTGAAGCTTCTTGGTCCATTTCTCAGGAATTATTGATGTATGTATATCAGTTTCAATATTTTATTTGAGTGATAAATATTTGAAGTTTTCTATTTATCACTCTACCATTTTAATATTCTTGTCCCAAGATACTCAAAGATAAATCTTTAAAGAATTTAAATAGGATTACCACCTCTATAAAAACACAGGGTGATTCATATCCTTGTGAGGTTGTTGTTTTGATCTTAATAGATTCAAACATCAATAGTAGCATAAAACATATTGATGGAAACCATACAGGTATAAAATTGGTCATGTCAATATTGCAGGAGTGTTGGAAGGGAATTGGGTAAGAATTCATTTAGTCATGATTGATATTTTTATGATGACATTTGAATGCATGCATGTGATTGATACCTAATTGAGATAAATGAAAGACACCTTGGATATGTAAGGATTGTTAGAATATTTTGATGAATTCATGAGTTAGTATGTGATGATTGAGTTGGGTAAGAGTTAATAACCAAAGTGAATGAGTATTACAGATGTTTGGTGAATGGATGCCATATTATGTAACCATGTTTTGTTGGATTTGGGAAGATTTTAGCGTTGAAAAGGTGTCCAATGGTCTCCCCACATGTGTCGTTATCATGGATTGTAACCTTCTTGGTAGCAATGAAGAGCACCATGAGAAGAGGAAGGGTTTCCCTAGGTACCATTGAACCTTTAAAATCATGATTTGGAGACTGTTCTACAGGCCAACCTTGCACCTATATAAATATGAAATTTATACACATATGGTTTTGAAATTTAGATATGTGGTATCCAAATATGTCTTCTCTAAAATTCCATAGCTTTGAATGAATTCCAATGTACCAACAAAACATTATGGTAACTTTCCCAAAACTTGTTGTTTTTCTCCTTTTCAAGATAGTGAACTTGTACATATTTGTATGTGTTCAATTTTCCAGATCTAATTTTGAAATTTTAAAATAAAATAATATGGTATATGTCCTATTGAAAAAAATAGCATCATTCAATTTTGATCAATAAATAATCATATATGTTTGTCTTATCTAGAACACCTATTTGAGACTAGTTTTAGGGTTAGTCGAAAACCCTAACTTCAAAAGAATATAACTTCAAAATTATAGTGAATAATAATCTGATTTTTTTATTAATAGTACTTAGCTATCTCACCTCAATCTCTTAAAAATTTAGCTATCTTATTATTCCCATAAAAAAAATTATAGAATATATTCCAAGATGACTCATTTGGGACTAATTTCAGGACTAGTCAAAAACCTTATTTTACACAACCTATATTTCTTGCATTATATCTAACCATAACCTAAAAAATCTAACTCTAGTACTTCACTATGTTTCCTCATGATACCAAAAATTTCACTATTTGAAACTTCACCCCAAAAAATTATAGAAAAAAAAATCCAAGATTACTCTTTTGAAAGAGCAAAACCATATGATTGTATGCTTTAGAACCAAATGTTAAGAAATAAATGCCCAACGATATGGATTGGATCATCATACAATTTTTCATATATCTTGGTACTTTTTGGGTGGAAAAAATTGGAGCAAACAACTTGTAGGGCCATTTTAGTGGTAGGTCCCAATTTGGAAAATTGGGGTCCAAAACCTTCTGAAACCATTTTGAGGAATTAAATAACTTTTTTGGGGGTTTCAATGTCTAGAAATTTTTCACACACACATGATGGTGTTCTACACTCCAATACCTTTCCAACAATGAGTAGAATGCCTCAATATGAGCTCATATGCAAAAGTTATGCCTCCCACAAGTTGATCTACCTTGTTAACCACCATGCTACAAATGGAGGCCACGTCAACCCCCATTGATCATACATATGGGGATAGCCAAGTGTGTGATTTCAAGAATAATATAGATGGACCAAACATGATCACTAATTAAGGGTTAAGGAATTCAAAACCCTAACCCTAGATGGCTATTGGTCTATGTTAAATGTTGGGTCACTAGAAGGAGAAAGGGGTTCCATTCTTTTGTATGATAGTTGTTCTATAGTTGAGAATATCATACAAGGAGTGGTATTTTGAGAGAATAACATGGGAGGTAGAATATTCTATAGAAATCATTCAAGCCACAATGTCAAAGGAAACTCCATAGTGAGTGCTTTTTTCTTTGTACTTGCTTTCCATAACTGGATAAAAGAGAGAAGAGCATAGGCCTCAAATTCTAGCTAAGTTTTCTCCCCTATTGGGTTTCCTAGGATACATATTGTGTTCAATTGTGTGGATTGTGTGTATATTTTTTCCTATTATTTCATTTTCATATTGAATTATTTTCATAAATTCAAGCAAATCTAGTAATTAATTAATTTGATATCTAAGGAAAATTAGTTTGCATAGTATAATATTTCATAATATTAGAAAATATGTTGCGACAAGTTGTTCCAGTGGAATATCCACGACACTTTATAGATCATATTGGTATCAAATACAATCTTATTTGCGATATTTTTGGAAAGTTTTAGGACCCAAAAATTTTCTTAAGAATAAAGTGGAAAAACCCTAGCCATGGTAGTGATTCACAACAACCCTCGAGATCCAAAAGAAATGATATTTTTTTATGTTAGAAGAGAAATTAACTTACACATTTCCCAATATGGCCCTCCTCATGGTGGATCTAGTAAGAAATCTTGGATGATAGGTTATAGGCTCTAACTTAGAGATCATATCAAGATTTTTTAGGGGAAACTGAGAGAAAATGAAGACCCAAAAAAGGAGTCGAGGAAAGATCCCAAGAAAGAGAAGCCACGCTCCAGTGCCATTACCCCTTCATAGTCATTATTTAAAATGGAAGAAAACATGGATATAAAACCATACCAAGGTGGGATAGATGCATTAAATTTGAATAATTAGTTGCAACAATTAGAGGTCTATTTCATTGTTCACAATATAGACGAGGAAAGAAGATTTCATTTGTCTAACTAAAATTAGAGGGCCATTCATTAACTTGGTGGGAAATCCACACAAAGACACTTAGGATAGAGTGTTATCCACCAGTAACTAAGTGGGAGTATTTAAAAACCCTCATTAAGTCCCAATTCTACCTTATTAGGTATGTAGAGGACCAATGGATCTGTTGGAATTACTTCAAGCAAAGGCAAGGGAATGTGTGTAGGAGTACACCATTGACTTCAAAAATATGGATATCATGTTATGTATCTCTCCAAAGAACCTATATGTAATCCTCAAGTATTTGGGGGGTATACACAGTCAATTGTGAAAACAAGTGATTATCTTCAATCCCAAGATAGTTGATGAGGCATATGTGAAAGCATAATATCTGGAAAATATAGGCCAAGAGAAAGGACAACAAAGTGTTTCCAAGAAGAAACAACACCAAGATACTTCCAAGGAGGGGAATAAGAATTGGAAAGGGAAAGACGAGCAGACGACAACCACTACACATCAGTGCAAGGATCTAATTAACCATTTAAAACATTACAATATCGATGGTCACATTAAAGAAAAGTGTTAGAAACTACATCCAGAGCTAAAAATTAATAATTGTAAGAAGGATTCCAAGAAGAAGAAACTTATAGATATGGATTCAAGCAATCAGCTAGAGATAAGCTCAAATGTGTATGAGAATATTTCTTTCACTTCATTGCAATAGGAGGTGAATCTAAGTAGCCTTCATCACAAGGAAGAGAAGGAGCTAAAAAACTCTTCCATGTCAAGATGTAGGTCAAGAATACCAAGGTAGGCCCTATTTTTTTATTCTGGTTCACATGAAAATATCATAATATTCTATATGGTTAGTGATGCAGGAGCATCCCAAAAAAAGCATAAGCGAAGGACAACTATGCACTAGCGCACATTTTGAAGAAATTTTAAATTTTGAAGGGAGTGTATCACAATTTTTTTTTGAAAGGAATTGTAATTAAAGAACCTCTTTAATGTTTTGGAGTTGGATGGTTCATGAATACATCAGAGAATGTATTTTGTTTTAATGTAGTTGAGTGCAATATAGATTCTATGTGTTTGATCTGATATGTCTGTCACAAATATTTATTGTAATAAATATTAGTAGTTGATATATTTTAATTCAATAGGATAGATTTAGAGTGGTTGGAGGGAAGAGCTCGAAGAGCCCTCTTGTATAAAGCTTTGTATTGTTACCCAGTAGAGGTTGTTGGCTCTCTATTTGTTGTTGAGAGGCTATTGAAGCTATTGTATAGGTTGTTGTTGAAGTTGTTGTTAACACTCTAGTTATTGAGAGTTGTTGCCATTGTAGTTGAGAGTTAAGAGCTACTAAGAAGCAGTGTATGAACATATGTATATTCTAGTTGAATGAATATAACAGAGGAGCATTGTCCCAAATGTATGGTGTTGATGCATCTATCAAAATGAATAAATGGTAGACTTTCTGTTTATTTGGAATTCTCTGTTATTTCTTGTTCTTGTGTTTATGTATGCATTTACATGGCTAAATGTATGAACTTATGAATATTTATATAAGTTTCAATTGTTTCTCTTCTATGAGAAAGTGAAAGTGTGCATAGTGTTCGCAAGGAGTGTGTTCACAGAGTCTATTTAGACTCATAAGCTCAGAAGAGATAACATGAACTTATCCATGCAAGGAGTACATAGCGTCCACGAAGAGTTTGTGACCGAGTATTCTGAATCAGAAGCTCAGGAGGAATAGTGAGAACCATCCATAGAGTGGATGGATTTCAGAGGAGAACTTGTTGCAAGGCATGCACAAGTTGAAATTTGACTAAGTGTCGAAAGGAGTATTCTAAGGAGATAAGAGTTCGAGGAAGAACAAGATCAGGAGGAAGAGTGGAGAGAAATATTCAAAAGGACAAGTCCTTTAAGGTTTCCCAAGCTCAGAAAAGCAATATCTGTCCATGGGGGATTGGAGTCATTCCAAACCGTTAGATCTTGGAGGAGTTACACAACGGTTAGTCATGATATTATTCAGAGGTCAGCATTCAGGACACTTCAAGGTATTGAAAGGTGGGATCACCGAAATCATGAAGCAAATATTAACCGTTGGATACAAGTAGACGTGTAGCAACATATTAGAGAATCTAAGAGTTAGAGATCTGGAGGAAGTAAGTGTGGAGCGAGTAAAGTTTTGTGAAGTTGCGAAACCCAAAACACAACTGGACCATTATATCCAGGGAGACACGTGGAAGAGACCCGTGAGTTCAGAGGAGGTTGTTTTGGAAGGAAACAAAAGAGGAGGTTGTTGTGTTGTTGCAGCCCGAAGTGGCGAAGGGTTGGCTCAAGGTTATAGCCCGCAGTCACAGAGGAGAAGGAGTCTAGCATGAGACTAGTACTCACCATCGATGTCATCAATCGTTAGAGAGTGGAGTTTCAAGTAGTCTGAACTTTCATGCGACATCAAGGGGACCTATGTGAGTGTATGAATTTCTCAGGGTCTGTTGAAGGCCTGAAGAACCAATTCAGTTCGAAGAATTTGAAGATCCGAGACTGGGAGGTCACATAATCCCCAGGAGGGAAGGGGGTTGTTGCATCAAGACTGGTATTAGAGCAGATACATAATTGATTTATGTAGGTAAAGGAGACAAGGAGGTAGGATAATATCAATGAGTGGTATCAGATACATCAAAACAACGCCACCTAGGATATGTGTAGAGCCACCCGTAGAAAATATAGCTATGGAAAGAGAAATGAGAGAAATCAGAGAAAGGCTAGATGCCATGGAAACAACACAAAGAAGAGAACCTAATGATGGAGACTTCAATGATGTAGAGAATGAAGAAGTGGTTTGAAGAAGTTGTAGCAGAGGATGCTACGAAAGAGAGATTACTAAAATTAGTTGTTAAGTTGGGATCTAGAGAAAAGATAGACATCCCAATGTATGAAGGTAATTTAGACGTCAAAGAATTGTTTGATTGGATATGAGAAATGGATAAGTATTTAGACTATGAAGATGTCGATGAGGAGAAAAATGTGAAACACGTTGTCACCAGGTTGAAAGGACATGTAACACTATGGTGGAATGAATTACAGGCTGACAGGAGGAGCAAAGACAAAAAAAAAAGATTAAGAGTTGTGATCGAATGTTAGCCAAGCTAAAGGATAAATTCATACCCAAGGACTACCATATAAATATGTTCAGGAGATTGCAGAATCTGAGACAGAAGGGAATGACTGTGAAGGAATACACAGAGGAGTTCTACAAACTGAACATCAGGGATAGACAAAGAGAGAGGGATGAGGAAAAATTCACCAGGTACATCAATGGCCTAAAATATGAAATCTAGGATGAGATATGCATGATGACAGTAAGGACAGTAGAGGATGCATACCAGATTGCATTGAAAGCCTAGGAGAAGTTGGCCAAGAAGCAGAGTCAACAAAATAGAGGTAGAAGTTTGAATAGAGGAAAAGGAGTTTCCCATGACAAGACAAAAAATCCCAAAGGTGAGGTGGATAAACCACATAGTCACTTTGAGAGAGGAGGAAGTTCCCAAGGAAGGAAGAGTGGTGGTAGAAACTATTTTCCTAGAGGAATAGGAAGAGGTAGAGGAGATGAGATAAAGTGTTATGTCTGTGGAAAGGTAAGACACATGTCTTGGGAATGTCCCAATAAAAATAAAGAAGGAGGTGAAGCTCACATTTCGGAAGCGCAAAAGCGAGATGTTGAGTAAAAAGGTGTTGAAGATGGGAGATATTTGATGATGAAGAAATTTCTCTTAAAGCCAAAGATAGAGGTTGAAAATCCGGTGTAGAGGAACAGTTTGTTCATGACAACTTGCAAGACTAAAGATAGAGTTTGCAAGGTGATAATTGACAATGGGAGCACTGATAACTTAGTATCCATAGAGATGATGGAGAAGTTAGAGCTAGAGACGACTGTACATCCAGTGCCATATAAAGTCAAATGGTTGTAGAAAGGTCACAAGGTAACAATCACTAAACAATGTCTAGTTGAATTTAAAATAGGAGGATACAAAGATGAAATTCTATGTAATGTGATTCACATGGATGTATGTCATGTTTTGTTTGGAATACCATGGAAGTATGACAGGAATGTCATTCACGATGGGAGAAAAAAATACTTATACCTTGGAGAAGAATGGTAGCACACATATGTTTCTGTCAATTGAAGAGAAGAAAGTGAAGGAAGAATCCAACATGAGTATACTTATCATGAGTGGGAAGGAACTACTGAGTGAAGTTAAGAAGGAACAGGAGATGCAATTTGTTGTAGTAAGGAAGCCAAAGTTTATGCTTACAAGTACTTATATGGAGGATATTCCTGAGGAAATTTAGGAGTTGTTGGAAAATTTTGTTGACATAGTTGTGGATGAGTTGCCAAGCTCATTGACACCTATCAGAAGTATCAATCATCACATTGACTTGATACCAGGAGCAAGCCCGTCGAACAAGGAAACGTACAGACTGACACCTCAAGAGAATGAGGAGGTGAAAAGACAGCTTCAGGATTTGTTAGACAAAGGTTTGGTTAGAGAAAGCTTGATTCCATGCGCAAAACCAACTATGTTGAGTCCAAATAAGGATGGAGGATGGAGAATGTGTATAGACTCAAGAGACATAAACAATATCACCATTAGGTACATATTTCCATTGCTGAGGATGGATGATGTAATGTATTGTTTAAGTGGAGTGAACTATTTTTCAAAAATAGATTTGAAAAGTGGATATCACCAAATAAGGATGAGAGAAGGTGATGAGTGGAAGACAACCTTCAAGACAAATGAGGGATTGTATGAATGGCTTGTTATGTCATTTGTATTAAATAATTCCTCGAGTACTTTTATGAGGTTGATGAATGAAGTCTTGAAATATTTTATTGGAAATTTTGTGATCGTATATCTGGATGATATGTTAGTCTTCAGTAAAACTAAATAAGAGCATCTGAGGCACTTAACGTTAGTAATAAAGAGGTTACAACGAGAAAAGTTGTTGATCAATTCAAAGAAATTCTCTTTCATGAAGACAAAACTCATTTATTTGGGTTTTTTTTATCTCTTTGAATGAATTGAAGATGGATCCCGAAAAGGTTAAAGCAATCAGAGAATGGTCGTCACCAAAGAGTATATTTGAGGTAAGAAGCTTCCATGGATTAGCAAGTTTCTATCAAAAGTTCATCGAAAATTTTAGTGAGAATGGTGCACAAATGATGGATATAGTGAAGAAAAGAAATAAGTCTTTCAAATGTACAGAAGACCCTAAGAAGAGCTTCAATATATTGAAGGAGAAGATAACATAACAACTGATTCTAGTTTTGCCAGATTTCGGGAAGACATTTTAGGTGAGATGTGATGTGAGTGGAGTTGCAATTGGAGCGATCTTGAGCCAAGATAATAGGCTTGTTGTGTATTTCAGTGAGAATTTGAATGATTCTAAAAGGAAATACTCTACATATGATAAAGAATTATATGCCATAATTCAAGCCTTGAAGAAATGGAGGCATTATCTTGTTCCAAAGGAGTTTGTTTTGTATAGCGATAATCATGATTTACAATTCATAACTAGACAACAAAAGTTAAACTAGAGACATGCCAAGTGGATAGAGTTTATGCAAAATTTCACTTTTTTCATTAAACATATTTCTGGTAATGCTAACAAGGTTGTTGATGCATTGAGTAGGAGATGTCTAATTCTGCAAGAATTTCAAGTGAAGACCTTGGCATTTGACCACCTTAAGGAAATGTATCATGATGATCCAAATTTTAAAGAAGCATATGAAGCATGTGAGAATATTGTTCTCAGAGACAGAAGCCAGTGGGCCGAATATCTGATTCAAGATGGGTTTTTGTTCAAAGGATGTCAGTTGTGCATACCAAAGTGTTCGATGAGGGAGCATTTAATGAAGGAAAAAACATAGTAGAGGTCTAGCCAAACATTTCGGCCATGAAAAAATGTTTTCACAATTGAATGATTCATATTGATATGAGAGCAGAGGTGAACAAATGTAATATTTTCCAGTATGCAAAGGGGAAGAGACATAATACTAGGTTGTATCAACCATTTCCTATTCCAAAGAGGCCTTGGGATGCAATAAGAATGGATTTTGTGTTGGGATTGTTGAGGACACAGAGGAAGTGATTCCATATTTGTTGTAGTTGAAATATTTTCAAAGATGGCACACTTTATCCCATGCCGGAAAACTAGTGATGCAATGCACATTGCTAACTTGTTTTCAAAGAAGTTGTAAGACTCCATGGATTGGCTAGGAGTATTGTTTCAGAAAGGGATACCAAATTTGTTGGTCATTTATGGAGAAAATTTTGGAAGAAGATGGGAACATAACTATTCTTTAGCTCTGCATATCACCCTCAAATAGATGGACAGACTGAAGTGGTGAATCAAATTTTAGGAGATTTTCTAAGAAGTTTGGTCACTAAACATCATAGTCAGTGGGATCAGATTCTAGCACAAGCAAAGTTTGCATATAATGACTCAGTGAACATAAGTACCTAAAAAAATCCATTTCAAATAGTGTATGTAATGAATCCAAGGGGAGTGTCAGAGTTAAGATATTTGGAGCAGAGTGAATTTAGGAGCACTGGAGTTGAAGACTTCGCTGCAAAAATGAAAGATCTTCATAATCAGATCAATGAGTAGTTGAAGAGGAGAAACAATGAGTATAAACAAAGAGTTGATCAACATAGGAGGAAACTTCAATTTGAAGTTGGATATCAAGTTCTAGAACATATTAGGAAGGAGAGGTTCCCAAGGGGAACATATAATAAACTAAAATTGAAAAAGATAGGATCATGGAAAATCCTAAGAAAATTTGGTGAGAATGCTTATGAGGTAGAGTTGTCAAAAGATGTGGGTATATCACCCATATTCAACATTGCAGACCTGTATCCTTATAGGGAATATGGAACTGGAGGACCCGAATATCAAAAGGAGATCTAGTGGAAAAAGTATATGCCTGTAGCAGAAAAGTCACAGATGGAGCAAATCATAGATAAACGAATTGGTAAGAAGACCAGAAGGAAAACATATTTTGATTATTTCGTAAAGTGGAAAGGATGATCAGTAGAATATGGAAGTTGGGTGAGTGAAGAAGATATCCAAAAGCATGGAAGGTCAGTGTAGGATCTCATGGACACGATTCCGTGAATTTTTTCAACCAGAGGAGTACGATGCAGGAGCATCTCCAACAAAGCACAAGCAGAGGACAACTAGGCGCACTAGCACGCATTTTGAAAAAAAATTAAATTTTGAAGGGAGCGTATCATGCAAATTTTTTGAAAGGAATTGTAATTAAAGAATCTCTTTAATGTTTTGGAGATGGATGGTTCATGAAGACATCGGAGAATGTATTTTCTTTTAATGTAGCTGAGTGTAGTACAGATTTGATGTGTTCGATCTGATCTATTTGTCACAAAGATTTATTGTAATAAATATTAGTAGTTGATATCTTTTAATTTGATAGGATAGCTTTAGAGTGGTTGGAGGGAAGAGCTCAAAGAGTCGTCTTGTATAAATCTTTGTATTGTTACCTAGTAGAGGTTGTTGGCTCTGTAGTTGTTGTTGAGAGGCTGTTGAATCTATTGTATAGGTTGTTTCTAAAGTTGTTGTTAGCACTCTAGTTATTAAGAGTTGTTTCAATTGTAGCTGAGAATTGAGAGCTATTGAGAAGCAGTGCATGAACAAATGTATATTCTAGTTGAATGAATATAACAAAGGAGAATTGTCCCAAATGTATGGTGTTGATGCATCTATCAGAATGAATGAATGGTAGACTTTCTGTTTATTTGGAATTCTCTATTATTTCTTGTTCTTGTGTTTATGTATGCATTTACATGGATAAATGTATGAACTTATGAATATTTAGATAAGTTTCAATTATTTATCTTCTACGAGAAAGTGCAAGTGTCCAGAGTGTCTGCAAGGAGTGCATTGACATAGTCTATTTTGACTCATAAGATCAGAAGAGATAACGTGAACTTATGTGTGCAAGGAGTGCATAACATCCATGAGGATTGCATGACCAAGTCTTATGACTCAAAAGATCAGGAGGAATAGCGAGAATTTTCCACAGAGTGTCTGGATTTCAAAGGAGAAACTATTGCAAGGCATGCACAGGGTGAAATTCGACTAAGTGTTGAAAGGACTGTTCTAAGGAGACAAGAGTTCGAGGAAGAACAAGCTCAGGAAGAAGAGTGGAGAGAAATCTTCAAAAGGATAAGTCCTTTAAGGTTTCCCAAAATCATTAAAGTGATATCCGTCTCGGGGGTATTGGAGTCGTTCCAGACCGCCAGATCTGGGAGGAGTTGCATGAAGGTTAGTCATGAGATATTTTGGAGGTCAGAGTTCGAGACACTTTGAGGTATTGAAAGGTGGGATCACCGAAATCATGAAGTCACGAAGTGAATCTTAACCATTGGCTGTGAGGAGACGCATGGAGATAGATTAGAGAATCCAGGATTTATATATCCAAAGGAAGTAAGTGTGGAGCAAGTGAATTTTCGCGAATTTGTGAAACCTGAAACACAACTGGACCATTAGATCCAGGGAGACACATGGCAGAGACTCGTGAGTTTGGAGGAGGTTGTTTCAGAAGGAAACATAAGAGGAAGATGTTGTATTTCTAGAGCCCGAAGTGGCGAAGGATTGGCCTGAGGTTATAGTCTGCAGTCATAGAGGAAAAGGAGTCTAGCGTGAGACTAGTACTCACCATCAGTGTTGTCAAGCGCCAGAGAGAGAAGTTGAAAGTAGTTTGAACTTGTATGAGACATCAAGGGGATGTGTGTGAGTGTACTAATTTCTCAAGGTCTATTGAAGGCCCTAAGAACCAATTCAGTTTGGGGAATTTGAAGATCCGAGACCAGGAGGTCACAGAATCCCCAGGAGGGATGGGGGTTGTTGCATCAGTTAGAAATCTTGGGTTGGAGGTTCATGCTCATCCTAACCCATATCCATTGAGGTGAGTATAAAATGATGCATATATCAAGGTCATGAAATAGTATAAGATCAAATTTGTTGTAAGTGCATGTTTTATTAATGAAGTGGAGTTAGACGTAGTACCCCTTGACGTGTGTGGTGTAGTGTTTTGAATCCGCTACATGTATATGAGGGATATGATGTTCATGTGGAGATCAAACCAATACCTCCTAATCAAGGATGGGAAATATTTCATCATCAATGTGCATAAAGGTAAATTGAAGATATCACTGGTAAGTTCCAGCCAAGCCAAAAAGTTGACTAGTTCAAGTAAGAAGTATGTTTTTCTTTTCTTATGGGATAATTAGTTTAGTGATGAATCGATACGAGTAAAGGAATCCCTGGAGGTTTGTAATAAAAAAAAATAGTAGTTGGTTGAGTTTTTGCAAGCATACAAAGGAGTGTTCCAAGAGCCTAAAGGGATACTGCCTAAGAAGGAAGTGGAGCACAAGATACAATTGTTTCTTGACTCCCCATTACCAAATATTGGGTGTTATAGATAGTATGTTCTAGAAGTAGATTAAGTGAAGAAATAGTTGCAGCGACTATTAGATCATATAGTAATTCGACCAAGCACCTCACCTTATGGGTCACCAATCATCATCATATCCAAGAAGGATGGGACTTTCTAGATGTGTATCAACTACAAAGATTTGAACAAGATTACACTCAAGAATTGGTACCCTCTTCCTAGGATCAATGATTTGTTAGACCAGTTGCATCATGCCAAGTACTTCACCAAGTTGGATCTCAAATTGGGATACCACCAGGTACGTGTCAAAGAAGAAGACACCTAGAAGACCTCCTTCAATACAAGGCAAGGTTTGTATGAATGGTTGGTCATGCCATTTGGTTTATGCAATGCAGTAACTACATTTATGAAACTGATTAATGATGTATTGCACCCATATTTAGATTCATTTGTTATATATTTTATTTGGATGATATATTGGTTTATATCTCTACATAAGAGGAGAACATATGACATATCATGTGTTGGATGCTTGGGCTGACCCAGGTTTTGATGTCAAAGGTTTCCAAAAAAACCCTCAAACTATCAACCCTCCTCGTAAACTAGAAGGAAACACTTATGGGGGACTACAAGACTCAGATGTCTATAGTCAGGGAAGGGATTGGGACTATGATATATTTTTTTTCCTCATGCAACATATTTATTATCCATTCATTTAAACCTAATATTCATTCATCAAATAAACTATGCATGAATGCGGTTATAATCTAAGCTAACCATTCATTATTTACCTGATAATGAGCATAAAAAATAAAAAAACCATTCAAACACATTAACACAACAGGTTTACCATGGTTCACCCCCCCTGGGGCTACGTCCACACATATTTGTCTCTTCTACTCGTTTATTCATCATTCTTCAAAATTTGCACTTCGCGCATTACATTCTTCAAGTTTACAATAAAAAAGTAGGATAAGTTTCATCTATGAGATGGACTATACCACACCAGGCTTCATAGACTGTGACCTAACCCTCAAACCCATGCTCGCTAGCTTATTCAGACCAAAAATATTATCTCCTTAACCAACCTCTACTAGACCTCATCGTCCTTTATTTATACTATTCTGTCAGCTTATAGACATTACATTCATATAAAAAAACCTAAGCCTAACACAGATAGTTTTATATGCATGTGTGCCCTGCTTCTTTTCCTCCATATTCTGCATGCCTCTTTTCCTTCATCTTCCACATGTTGTTTTCCTCTGCATATGAAGCGTGCTAAAAAATAGGCTTTTCTCTCCCAAAATAGTCCTACGCCAACATACCCCCAACACCAACATGTGGATCGTCCCGAGCCACTTAGCCTTAGTTTACATTCTGGATGGATAGCTACAACTCATGGAACACCTTTTCCAATTGAGTGAATTTCTCTTTAACTTGTGTGCTCCGCTCTGCTAGATTTTTCACACTATATGTTGTAATGTTCTGTGCCAACAATTCTTTGCATTATGCATGCATTTTCTCTATTTCCCCTTTCTTTGCTTGCATTTTTTCTATCATCCTCTCTGCTTCATGTTGTAATGGCTCTAGTTGAGCCTGTCTTACTTGCTTGTTAGCATGTACAACCTTCAGCTCTGCCTACATGTGCTTCATATCCCATGCACTCCTCATACTCTCTAGGATGGCCATTGCCTTTTGTTGTTCCTTTAAGTCATGAATGCATGTAGTTATCTTCTCTTACTTCTGGTCTAGTTGTTTTATTTTCTTGTCTTCTTCCATGCTGGTCCACATTTGAGTAGTCTTGTCATATAATTCTTCCATTGCCTTAGATTCCTACACAATATTGTCGATGTGTACAATAGCCTCCTGTTCTCTTTCATCTCTGAATTATAGGGGTGTAGTAGGAGTCAATTTTTCCATTAGCTCTGTGATATCCTATTTGTATTTCTCCATGATCTATGTAATCCTCTGAAACTTTCCTTCTAGTGTGACTTTTGGCTCCTGTGTGCAGTCTGGTATGCTATTATAGACTTATGTCAGTCCCTTTTCTAATTTTTTTGTGCATATATTCTCCTCCTTCTCCATGGTCAACTGATTATAAGTAATTTTTAACACTTTTGTAACCTCCCTACCAACTTCCAAGTTAGTAGCATATGTGCAGGCTCTGGAATGGACTTCTTGCATCACACTTGCTTGTAATCTGTATAATTCCTTTGTAGGTATCTGCACCATAACCACCTTTAGTTGGTATATGTCCCTAACTGACTTCTTTGTTGTCTCATCATCGATTCTCAGCATCTGTTGTGTGACCTTAAAGGTGTCACTACCCTTCACCATTGTCTAAACTATTTCTTCATGTTACTTCTACGCAGATTCTTTCTATGTCCTCTTTGTCTATTGCGTTGTAGGAATCTACAACCTTTGTAGAGTATCATGGAATTCCACTAACTTATCCATGATATCCTCCCTTTGCACCTCTATTGTGTGCACTAAATCCTCTCCTCTTTCTTGGACTTTGTTTAACACTAAATCAACATCATCCTCGGTAATTGTGATTACTGGAAGCTTCTTATGGTATTTCATTTTCCTTCATGTTTCCTCCTCTTGCGTTCCAGTTCTCTTCTTCTGTGAGGCTTGCACCTTAGTATTCTTCTTCTATGCATCCTCCTCCTTGGGCCAAGATGTTTCTCCATTCTTTTCATCACCCTTTACTTCTTCCCTTGAAATTGTTTCTTTCTTCCTAGGATTTTTTCGTTGTTGCATTGCTTCATGAAGCTTGAGCATGCTCTGTAGCTTTCCTTGTGTGGTCTACTGGGATATCTTCATTCTTTGAGGGCTCTGCCTCTACCTGATCCTTCGGTTTGGATCCTTTGTTTGTTGCAGGCACCTTCCACTACGTGGTCCAGTCTTTTACAATCCAGTCAACCTCTTCTCTTGATGCGCAATATCTCATTTCCAGCCACATCTTCTTCTGGCCCTTTGTGGCACAGATCCACATGTGATGTTTGGATTCCTTAAAAATGGAAATACCTTTGTTCTCCTAGACCACCTCTATAGGAATCCTCCACACATTTGTTTTTTTCTATTGCATATCTTCTAGAAACATGCAAAACACTATGTTGTTTTATTTTTTATTCTTATTTTCCTTAGCTTGCCATAGGGTTTCATATATCGTTGTGTAGCACTTCCCCTGCATGTCTACAAAAAATGAGAACTTTGGTTCCTTCCAAACTACCAAATCTATGAGTATGAGGAGCCAAGAATAATGGAACTCGGTTCCATTATTATGCACATCCTTGCAGTCAACCAAAACCTGATTTAACAAGTATGGCACCTAGACAAACATCACTTCTTTTGTGCACTATGAAACTACTGTTATGACTCTTGTTGGGGCCTCTTCCTTCCTGCACTTGCTTAACAATTTTCATGCCATTAGCTTGTTGGAGAACCTTGTCGCGGATTTGTTGATGTTTTTTATGACTATACCCTGGTTCCCCCTATTTGTTCCAAGTTGCGCTTTCACTTCCTCTGCAATTTACTTTTCTCTCGCTTTATTCTCCAGGTACTCTTTGGGTTGTGTGACACTAGTGGAAAACTCTGTAATCTTGGAAATCAAAGAAACATCAATGGAAACTAGCCTATCCATCCACATGATACCTCCATATACCCTAGACAATAATTGTTTCACACACAGTCCCACATTCTTACCACACCCAAAATGAAATATATCTAGTAGGTTCACAATACTTGAATTATATAGCCTTGTGATCCATTGTGCGGGCTCCAAGACAAGTTTTCCTAAGGGTCTGTTGACGGGCGAAATTGACCGTCCGTCAACTGAGAGAGTGGAACCGGTCTGGGGTTGTCTAATAACCCAAGCCGTTTGAGATGAACCACCCTGACGGGTTTAGCGGCTCAGTTAGCTGATCTAAGGTCCTAAAAGAACAAAAGAAAACTAATCTAAACTAACTAATCTAACTAAAAATAAATAAAACAAACTAAACTAATCAACAATAAACAAAACTAACTAATAAACTAATCTAATTAAAATAAACTACTAAACAAACTAAACTAAAACAAATTATTAAAGTAAACTAAACTAATTATTAAAGCAATATAACTCATTCACAAAATGTACAATATTGACAATTTTTACAGATTTAATTAAAACCTGAAAAACTCATTAAAATTCTGCCTTAAGACAGCGAGAGATATTTTTTGATTTTTATAATTTTATGAACAAGAAATAGAACAGAAAGCTAATTAAACTAAACTACAAATATATCTAACTAAAATACTTAAACAAATAAATAACAAATTGACCTGGAAACGCTCCAGGTTTGTCCTGTGTATGATGACTGTGGTAGCAAATTGGAGGAAGGAAACTCGCACCGAATAATCCAGAGGCTTCTCGTAAATGATAGATGTAGTGCTCTTTAAGTTTATTTACAGGACAAACAAGACATAAAAATCACAACAATTATATGATTTATAAATCTCCACAATTAGGTAAACCTGTATGTAAAGACTTATACTAGATAACTCAATTGATGAAGAAGAGAAATCTGTCATTCACAAACCGAATCAAGTAATTGTTGTGTTCTTAAGTAAAGGAAGAAATCAGATATGGATCATATTAATGAATTCATACCATTTGCAAAATACTAAGATAGCTAAAGTAGTCACTAATCAAATGCAAAGTGATAAGCATAACATGAAACAAAAGACTGATATTATGAAAAGCGAAAGCTGTAGCAGAACATCAACTTTTGTCTCAGTCTATATTAGATATCCATGATCCTAGTTCTCCCATAAGAAAGGATGATCCTTATTACAAAAATAATAAGTATTTATAAGTTTTTACACAGGGTAAAACCTCCATGTGGAAGTTATAAAACTGTTTACATAAAATCTGGGAGGATATCCCAATTTTAACTAAACTAGGAAACTACAATAAAACTAGAAACACAAATATCCTCTAAACTGTCCATCAAATCCCATGCAATTCGAATTCACCTGAAAAGGACCAGAAATGAACAAGTTAGAATGATATTTGTTAAAGAAAATAATGAAAATCTAAATCTGTAGACCTAGCTATAGAATCCTCTGATTCTGTAGCTAGTCTAAATAAGACACAGAATCATAATTGAAATTAATTGAAAATCTTTTAAAGAATTCCATTTAATTGACATCCAATAGCCATTTGAAAATGAATTATTTAATTTGAAATTATTATACCATTCGAAATCAAACGGGATCCAAATCAATCAACTGATCATTGAGATATGCAGGTTCTATTTCTTTTGTTACCACAAAATTGGGTTAACAGAATCATGATCAAACAACAAGGAAATCGTTTCATATCCAATGCAATCAAAACAGAACTAATACTCGATTTAGCAAACCAATCCTTTGTACATGATTCAATAGTTTATATTCAAAACAAAATCTTTTATGTTAATTTAAAATAGAAAAACGAAATCATTTCTGGTAATTGGAAGCAAACAGAATTGTTTTTAATCTATTAAAAACAAACAGAGCTAATTCGGGGAAAACACAATCAACTAATTCAAACCAAATCATTAAAAATTAATGTTGAAAAATATACCTAGGCAGCAGGAAAATGATTCGATTTGATCAAGATAATTTCGAGCTAACAGTGGCAGTGATTGCCTCTCCATTAAAAGAATAGAGCCTATTGTCTGGCAATTTGCTGACAGACTGCTTGATGAATCTTTGGATTGATCAAGGGTTTGATAGAAGGAAAGAGGCACAAGGATGGACAAGGTAGATCGAGTGAGAGAGGTTCTGAGATCCAGGTCTGGAGAAGTCATAAGCATTCTGGCAAATGCACACAGACCCAAAACGCATGTTCCAGCCACTGAAAATTGACCTGTAAAACAAGAGCTATATCTCTGTAGT
>ML818936.1:148609-196800 GCA_009831015.1 Picea engelmannii | reverse complement strand
TTCAAAATTTATGTGACAAGCATCTAGTCTTTCCTATGAACAAAGTGCATTTTGAGGATCAAGGTTTAAAGTTTCTTCTTCTAGTTGCATAACTTCTTCTCTAATCAGTTTCATAGGAGTACTAGAACATTCAAGAAGATTTTCGTTGCTTAAGTGTTCTTCAATGACTGATTTTAAATGTTGATTAGAGCATGGGTTAAAAGAATGAGGATATTCACCTTGAGCCAAAAATGAATCTTCTTCCATACTAGTCTTAGACTGAAAATACAATGATTCAAAGGAAAAACCGATTTGGTTGTCAATAAGAGCTTGGTTAACAGATTCTACTTCCCTAGCTTGTTCAACATTATCGGAAGAATCCTTCACTTCTTGCGAAGAGAATTGTTCTTGCAGTTGAGTGATAGGATTTGCAATTGGTTCTTCATTCGTGACTGAACATGTCTGAATGGAAGGGATGGAAGCATCATAGAAGATATTTAATGCCAATGACATGTCATCGAGATTAAATTTACAGAGGATATGATAGACTCTTGTCAAAAAGTTTTCTGACAATGAATCGCTGTTGATTAGCGAAGTATGAAATTCTTCACATAATTGATCGAAATCATAAATTTAAAAAGCATCTAGAAATTCATCTACAAATTGAAACCAATAAAAAATGTGACATGCTGGAAAGGATTCAAACCAATGTTTGATTCGACCTCTAAAAGTAAAAGCAAAAAGTCTACATAAAACTCCTAGATCTGAGATGTCATGTTTGATGCATTTGCACCAAAACTTGTTAAGATGGTCTTTAGCAGATATATTGCCTTCACCATCAAAGGTGAGTTTGGAAAAGCATGAGACTGTCTCGTTGGGAACATCGGGTAATGAGAAGTTGAAAGCATGTTCCAACACAGTGATTTGGGGAGCCATGAGGGAAATTGAATAAATTTGAAAAAAAAGGCTCCTACAAGGCCATCTTGTCAGTTGGCCTTCCTTCTAGCGCCATTTGTTGACGAGCGAAATTGACCGTCCGTCAACTGAGAGAGTGGAACCGGTCCGGGGTTGTCTAATAACCCAAACCGTCTGAGATGAACCACCCTGACGGGTTTAGTGGCTCCGTTAGCCGATCTAAGGTCCTAAAAGAACAAAAGAAAACTAATCTAAACTAACTAATCTAACTAAAAATAAATAAAACAAACTAAACTAATCAACAATAAACAAAACAAACTAATAAACTAATCTAATTAAAACAAATTACTAAACAAACTAAACTAAAACAAATTATTAAAGTAAACTAAACTAATTATTAAAGCAATATAACTCATTCACAAAATGTACAATATTGACAATTTTTACAGATTTAATTAAAACCTGAAAAACTCATTTGTTTTCTGCCTTAAGACAACCAGAGATATTTTTTTATTTTTATAATTTTATGAACAAGAAATAGAACATAAAGCTAATTAAACTAAACTACAAATATATCTAACTAAAATACTTAAACAAATAAATAACAAATTGACCTGGAAACGCTCCAGGTTTGTCCTATGTATGATGACTGTGGTAGCAGATCGGAGGAAGGAAACTCGCACCGAATAATCCAGAGGCTTCTCGTAAACGATAGTTGTAGTGCTCTTTAAGTTTATTTACAGGACAAACAAGACATAAAAATCACAACAATTATATGATTTATAAATCTCCACAATTAGGTAAACCTGTATGTAAAGACTTATACTAGATAATTCAATTGATGAAGAAGAGAAATCTGTCATTCACAAACTGAATCAAGTAATTGTTGTGCTCTTAAGTAAAGGAAGAAATCAGATATGGATCATATTAATGAATTCATACCATTTGCAAAAGACTAAGATAGCTAAAGTAGTCACTAATCAAATGCAAAGTGATAAGCATAACATGAAACAAAAGACTGATATTATGAAAAGCGAAAGCTATAGAAGAACATCAACTTCTGTCTCAGTCTGTATTAGATATCCATGATCCTGGTTCTCCCACAAGCAAGGATGATCCTTATTACAAAAATAATAAGTTTTTATAAGTTTTTCCACAGGGTAAAACCTCCCTGTGGAAGTTATAAAACTGTTTACATAAAATCTGGGAGGATATCCCAATTTTAACTAAACTAGGAAACTACAATAAAACTAGAAACACAAATATCCTCTAAACTGTCCATCAAATCCCATGCAATTCGAATTCACCTGAAAAGGACCAGAAATGAACAAGTTAGAATGATATTTGTTAAAGAAAATAATGAAAATCTAAATTTGTAGACCTAGCTATAGAATCCTCTGATTCTGTAGCTAGTCTAAATAAGACACAGAATCAGAATTGAAATTAATTGAAAATCTTTTAAAGAATTCCATTTAATTGACATTCAATAGCCATTTGAAAACGAATTATTTAATTTGAAATTATTATACCATTCGAAATCAAACAGGATCCAAATCAATCAACTGATCATTGAGATATGCAGGTTCTGTTTCTTTTGTTACCACAAAATTGGGTTAACAGAATCATGATCAAACAGCAAGGAAATCATTTCATATCCAATGCAATCAAAATAGAACTAATACTCGATTTAGCAAACCAATCCTTTGTACATGATTCAATAGTTTATATTCAAAACGAAATCTTTTATGTTAATTCAAAATAGAAAAACGAAATCATTTCTAGTAATTGGAAGCAAACATAATTGTTTTTAATCTATTAAAAACAAACAGAGATAATTCGGGGCAAACACAATCAATTAATTCAAACCAAATCATTAAAAATTAATGTTGAAAAATATACCTGGGCAGCAGGAAAAGGATTCGATTTGATGAAGATAATTTCGAGCTAACAGTGGCAGTGATTGCCTCTCCATTAAAAGAATAGAGCCTATTGTCTGGCAATTTGCTGACAGACTACTTGATGAATCTTTGGATTGATCAAGGGTTTGATAGAGGGAAAGAGGCACAAGGCTGGACAAGGTAGATCGAGTGAGAGAGGTTCTGAGATCCAGGTCTGGAGAAGTCATAAGCATTCTGGCAAATGCACAGACCCAAAACGCATGTTCCAGCCACTGAAAATTGACCTGTAAAACAAGAGCTAGATCTCTGTAGTAACTCACTTTCTGAGGAAACCGCCCGCAATGAAGGTAAAGGGGCTAAAAACGGTTCTGGGTTTTCAACGGTTTAATCTAATTCAAATCCGTTTTCCCAGAATCGCTCACGCAAAAACGTGACTCTGGGGGCAATTACGGGGGCAAGTAAGGAGGCAGGCATTAATGCCAAAGTGTGCGAGGGTGGTGGAAGGCAATAAATCCATGCATAACTATCATATCATCTGTACAATTGATAATACCTTGGTGAAGAGTTTAACTCAAATCACAATCAAAACATTGTAAACCAATTACCAAATGGACTAATCACATACTCACAACATTCATAACCAAAATATTTTAACCAAATGAAATATCACATATCCACTTGAAAACCATAGTGTTCAACAATTGGTTCATATATTAAATCAACAAAAGTGTTTGTATGATTTAAATAAACCACTACATCGACCATTGCACCATGGGTTTAATCACAATGTTAATGCGTTCTTATGAAACCATTTCACCAAGGCATTTGATCAAAAACAAAGAACATCAAACCACCAATGTATCAAGGATTCACTCACCATCACAAGAATACCATTGCATCACAAACTCAATGAGACAAAGTCACACAATCAATCCAAGAATGTCTAATGAGTACATATCAAAAAGGGTTTTTGCAAACTGCATAGTGATAAGCGAAGTATAAATGCAATGGACATATCGACAAGAATGATAACGACAATTCAATATTGATTCTAATGCGATTTTGAAAGACCAATGTTTTCATGTTTACAGTCGTGAAAAAAAAACGAAGATAAGTGTGCAAAAGGCGCAAAGAATAAAAGTGTCGTTTATTTGAGAATTGCGACGAAAAATTAAAGTTTGCAAAACATTAGTGTAGGCAGCTTAAGAGACAGTGGAAAAATGTGAATTGGCTGCCAACAGGGTCCTATCTCCCCCTTGTCCTCCAAATAAGTTTCATGTGAAAGGTATGGAAACTTAGCCGCGTATTTAACAACGTGGTCAACATATCTCAGCTTCGACACCTTGCTCAAAATATCTTCCACTGTGACTATGGCTTCCGGGATGTAAGGTAGTGTGATCTATGTTGCGTCCGTGGCCTTCATTTTCTAGATGACGACTAGGTGGACTTCTGACGCTTTTTCTGTCATTTCTTCTTCCTGTCCTTTGGTCTTCAGTTGGATTGTATTATCCTCGACCAAAACCCCCTCTGTGCCATGTCTATGTTATTGTCCCTTCAGTCCCTCAAGTTTTGCAGGTTTTTTCAGGTTAGGGTTTGTGTTGCCATTGGGTTTTTCTGAGCTCTGACCCATTTCTACTTGTGCAACCATCGATGTTTCCTCCTCTACCTTGTTTGGGCTGATCAACATTGTTGTCGAGTTTGTGACATCTTCCAAGTATACAACATCCTCATACTCTTTCATTCTTTCCTTCCTTCTTTCGGACTATCGAGTAACCCTAAAATATCGCCCTGGTGCGCCAACCTTTAGGGGTGTCATATTGTATGCTTAGTGGTCAATTGATATATTCCTCACACGATTTATCCTAGGTTGTGCTCTTCAACTCTCTATTCTCTCAAAAATATCTAAGTGTCGAACTTGCCTGTGTGTTTCCCTTTTTATAGACCCGATCATTAATGTTTTTTCATTATTTTTCACTTTTTTCGAACATTTGCACAGTGTCCAATTTTCCTGCGCGTAGTTTTCCAATTTGCGTCACATCAATTGTCGCATGATGTCATACCTGAATTATGTATTCCTCCTAATTTTTTTTTTTTTATTTTCCTCATTTTTCCATTTTTATCTTCCTTTCTCTTCTTTTAGCTTCTACTATTTATAATATGTGTTATCACTCCAGGAAACTCTCCTAGGCTGTATCTCAGAGATGCATGGTAACTTAACCTTTTTGTAATTATTTTCTCAATAATGGGTGTGAGTTTGGCTCAAGATGAATATCTAAATCACTAGATTGTATATTCAAGACAGTCTAACTATATTCATGCAGTACAAGGCCTTCAAGAGCTATTATCAGATAGGTTTGTAGATCAAATGGATAAGAAAACCAATCAATTAACTAGAACATACACAACAATATATATGATGGGTCAACAAACTAGCAAAGGATGCTTAACAATGAAAGAAGCTTGCAGTCTTAATATATTAAATAAAGTGTCTTTATCACAATAATCGTGGATTACAGAACTCAAAATCGAACCCTTTGTTCACCAAATGTTCTAGGCTTTATATCCCTTTACAAATAGTTTCAAGATCCTAAAATACTGGATCGAATTTTGCCTAAAATAGAAAATCAATAACTGTCCCAAGAAAATAGGAAAAGATCCCATAAACTAGGTCAATTCATATCCTCGAATGATCTTTATGTTCTTTAGATTATTTGGTAGGTGTAGTGAGCCTTCCAAGGCTATTGGATTTCATGTGATATGAGAGGAGTCGAAAATGACACCTGTTGACAATCAAACAGCTTTATAGCTAACCTTTTTTTTTATCTTTATGTCTTGTAGATCATCTCCAAAACCAAAAAAAACTCTTGATAAGGATGTCATTAATTATTTTCCATCGATTGGAACCATTTCTGAGGCTTTTGGACAAGGAAAACTTGGATTTATGCAAAAATATTAACTTTTTTCCTTATCAGTTCTTTCGGTAGCTAGAGTAGAAATAATTCAGACCAATTAGCTATTGAAATCTCTTCTTTCGATGGCTAATGAACAATCACAATGTTTGCCTAAGCCATCGAAACCTGAGATTAGTGAAATTATCAAAATTTCAAAAATACATTTTGTCTTAGCTCAAAAATGCCTTAGGGCTGATCTTTTAAGGCTTCTGCATCTTGCTCAAATACTATAGGGTTACTAGCTGCCTCTGGTTCATTTCATTGAATTACTACCTCTGCTAAGGTTTCAAGAGTAGCATGTGTTTGAGCCTGGTGTTTTGAAGACATATCTTGTTTCCTCAAAGCCCTAACCTTTTTCTTCAAGCCCTGAGCTACTCTCCATAAGCTGTTGTAGTATTTTACAATCTTGTCCTTCTTTTTCATTTCGTTCATGCTTTCATGAGTTAGTATTTCCAGGGATGAGTTTCTTTCTGCAAAGTTTTTCGACAAGGTTTCATATCTAGTTTTAATTACCCTTTCTAGCACTTCTTGTTCAGCTAAATTCTTCTTAATCTTCTTGATTTCCTTTGATTTACTCTTCTTCACTCTTTTTCTAGATGAGGCATCTGCAATTTGTGGTTCTTTTTCTTCTTGAGGTGTAGGTGATGGAAGGTCTTCATAACTTGTTGTGTATATATCTACAAAAACAAAATTTTCACATCCTGTGGTAACTGAATCCTCGTGCCCTGTTTCAATCTGGTGCTCTTCATCCTCTGAGTCTGTGTAAGGAAGATTAAGAATGCTTTTGTTCATTGGGGATTCTTTGGCCTTTTCTTTTTCAATGTTGAAGTTCAATTTCTTCTTAGTTTTATTAAGCTTAGAGGAAGGAGAGGGTTGATTAACTGGAACTGGAGAGATAGCTATCCTCCTCCTCTTTCCACTTCTGGGAGTAGAAGACTTCTTATAATGAGGACTCTTTTTACCCTCTGGTTGTACATCAGTCTGAAAATCATTCCAGAAAAAGAAGTAATTCCACTCTTTGCCTCTTCTTTGCAACAACTCACAAACAAAAAGTTTAATCAGACTGTGGTGGGATAGTCTACCTGCAACTTTATTGGGCTTGGAATTGACTTGATGAGCCATTTTGGATAAGATTCTGTGGAGAAAATAGGGCATATTGAGTGGGTTTCTACCAGTAAAATGATTCATGAGTTTGAAATGGTAAATCATCACCCTATTGTATCTACCTTCGCAAGTTATGTAGACCATAATGAATTTTAGTAACTGTTGCCATTTTTCTTCAAGGAAAGGCACAAGAATGTCTTTCTTCCATATTAAACCCCTGTGTTCTGGTTTCAAATAAGATCTAAATTCAACATTCTTAGTGACAATAGTTTTAAACCAATTTTCTCTAGTCCTGGGAAGCTCTGTCACCTCGGTTATGAGAGCTTCATCTACCTCGAATTCATCTCGACCAATGACTGCTTTCTTTCCATCAAAATTCAAGGCAAAGGCTTCTGCCACCTGCTAGTGAGAAATATGTAATTTTTTACAAAAATTATAACAACATGCATCCCTGAAAAATTGGCATACCTCCGGGTGTGATTCCAAGTAGTTGATATCGTCAAGCTCTTTCCTCGGGGTTGATCCTCCTTTCTTCATCTGTCACAATTCTTCTGTACACCTGTGATCGAAAAGAAAATGGATTTCGGGGGAAAGATACACAGCGTAGAGTTAGGGAGATTTGGCTCGACTTTGATAGGGATGAGAAAATTGAGGCGAGCTTTAGAACGTGGCACTGATTACAAGGAATGAGACAAAATGGTTTGTGATTTGGAGCAATCATGGTTGATGACTGTAATGATGGAGGGTACGTAAGCATATTTTTTGATGAAACAACAATCCAAAAATATTCGTTATATCATACAGAGATCAGATCTCGATCATGAATGGTTCTTTCTCCTATATTTTTGGTGCCTAAATGCAATAATAAAACTTCAAACCCGACGTTTTAAATGTTTGAAAGGATGTGTTGACTCCTCCCCTGCTCCTGTGATTTCGGTGGCTAAAATAGCCCTGAATTCGTTTGTTTTAGCTACCGAAAGCTAAGGCTTTCGGTGGTTAATGAACAATCGAAATGTTCACCTAAGCCACCGAAACCTGAGATTTTAACTAGATCAAAAGAAAACTAAGAGAAAGTTTATTCTAACTTTATTACATGCATAGAGCTCTAAAAACTGAGCTTTAAAAAATTAAAAATGTATTTTTTTAAAAGACATCCTATCACCTAAAATGACATAACTCGATTGATTTATTTGAGGAGATAACACTGGCTCCTATTGGGGGTGAAAGCCTCCCTGTGAGGTTTCAAGAACCACAGAACCACAGAACCAATGCCTTTCTTGTAAAATGAAAATTCAAACCTATATACTAGTGTTTCCATTAGGAATGGAGTTATTTTGCAAAAACAAAAAACTGAAAATAAAATTTACAATGACAAGGCTTTGAAGCCTTAGATGAAATAGAGTTTCAGAAAATGCCCAGTGACTGAGCCACCAAACATTTCTTCACCTTCCATACTTTGCAGAATGAAGGTGTTGTTGTGTTGTACTTGAGTTATCATGAAAGGACCGGTCCATAAAGAATCAAACTTGTCGTGCTTGCCTTTATCTTGTCTGAGGGCATCCCATTTCAGAAACCAGTCACCAACCTGAAAGTTTTCCACCTTTGCTTTTCTGTCAAAAATATCCTTGATCCTCTTTTGATGAGCTTCTAATTTATCTACCAATTGTTCTCTGACCTTCTACAATTCTACCAAGTCAAGCATTCTTCTTACCATATCATTTGATCCAGTTTGTTCCTCCTAAAATAATTTAGCCACTAGTAGAACTAGCTGAATGGGGAAAATGGCATCAGTGCCATAAACCAGTTTGAAGGGAGAAGTTCCTATGTATTTCTTATTAGTCACTTTGTCTGCCCAAAGAGCAAACTTTAGTTTGGAATCCCAGCTCCTTTGATTGTCCTCCAACAACTTTCTGATGATTCTAACTAGACTCTTATTGGATGACTCGGCAAGACCATTTCCTTGAGGGTAGTAGGAAGTAGAGTGTACCAATTGAATGCCCATTGACTTACATATGTCAACCAATGCATCATATTTGAAGGTTGTTGCATTATCTATCACTAGCCTTTTTGGGCGACCAAATCTTATCAGAATGTTTTCATAGAGAAAATTCATGACGACCTGATGAGTGGCATTTCTAGTGGGGATTGCCTCTATCCACTTGGTAAAATAGTCAGTGGCTACCAGGATCCACTTATGCTGACCACTAGATGAAGGATTAATCTCGCCTATGAAATCTAAGCCCCATTGTTGAAAAGGACCATTCACTACAATAGGTCTCAGGGGTAGAGATTTTAGTTTTTGTTTGCCTTTGAATCTTTGGCACTTATCACAAGATTTCACAAAGGTGCACACATCTGAAAAAAGAAAAGGCCAGTAATACCCAGCCCCTAGGATTTTATGAGCAGTGTTCTTCCAGTAATGATGGCCTCCACAAATACTCGAATGAAACTGATGCAAGACTTCAGCTGACTCATCTTTGTCTAAACATATCAGTAGTAAACTAGTATGATCTTTCCAATACAAAAGATTATCATTAATGAAAAATTTAATTGCTCTCAGCTTAAGGGCTCAGGCTTGATCCATGCTAAGTTTAGGAGAAACCTCCAACTTCTGTAAAAAATGAACAATACCTGAATACCACTCACATGAAGACAAATTCTCGGCCACCTGCTGGTTGTCATGTTTCTCTTCTACTGCTACCCCTCTCTGCAAACTTGTTGAAATTTCCCCAATGAAATTTATGTCCAAAAGATCACAGTTCTCTTCTGTCATGAGCTTGGCAAGGACTTGGCCTTTTACTAGCTTAGTGGGTTTCACTTCTATGTCAAACTCAATCCGCTTTGTGATCCATTTAGCTCTATTTCCATCAATATCAGGCTGGGTCAAGACATCCTTCACAGAGGCTGGAGGAACATAGGCCACAACCTTTGCATGGAGGATATAAATTTTGAATTATTTTAATGACTTAATGAGAGCATAAGCTTGTTTTTCTATAGGATCATACCTTAGTTCAACATCCCTGAGTGATTTGCTAAAGAAATCCATCGGGTGATCAAGACCTTGATCATCTTTTTGTAACAAGACTGTTGCCACTGTGTCATAGGAAGCAAAAGATAAAATATAGAAATTCTTGGTGTAATCTGGATTGATTAGAGTGGGAGATTCCATGAAAGCCTGTTTGATATCTTGAAATGAACTTCTTGCATTGTCTTTCCATTTTATCTCGGATCCCTTTTTTAGCATAGAGGTTATATGTTTCACTAACTCAACAAAATTAGGAATAAACCTTCTAAAAAAAATTATCTTACCGAGTAGGGATTGGATATCCTTCTTTGACCTTGGTATGGACAACTTATGAATTTCTTCCACTCGAGCTGGATCAATTTTCACTCCCTCTGTTGAAACAATTTGGCCTAGGAGCTTACCCTTCTTGAGAGAAAATTGACACTTTTTGGGGTTCAGGGAAATCCCGAACTGTCTGCATTTCAAAAATACTCTTTTTAGATGCTTCAGATGCTCTTCATGACTGCTAGAATAAACTATGATATCATCAATATAGATGAGGACAAAATTGTCCTTCTCTCCCATGAAAGTTATGTCCATGGCCCTCTGAAAAGTGGCCCCAACATTCATTAGCCCGAATGGCATATTGGCGTACATGAAGGTACCCCAAGGAGTAGTAAAGGTAGTTTTTTCTTGGTCATCAGGGTGTACAAAAACCTGGTTATAGCCTGAGAAGCCATCTAGGAAAGACATGATAGTGCCCCCTGAAATTCTTTGCAGCAAGTGTTCCATCTTGGGTAGGGGATAGTTTTCTTTCTTTGAGCATTTATTTAAGTTTCTAAAATCAACGCATAACCTAATCTCACCATTTTTCTTTCTCACTGTTACTAGGTTTGTAATCCATTTGGAGTATCTTAATGGGATTATGATTTTGGCATCGAGGAGATTTTTTATTTCTTTTTCAATTACAGGCAATAAGAGAGGATTGATAGGTCTCAGCTTATGTTTGAAAGGGATGGTGTCTTTATCAAGGGGAATATTATGTTGAATGAAATCAGGATTATAGGTTTTCAGATCATTGTATCTCCAGGAAAAAACGTTAGCAAATTCCTTCATAATGCTGCAATATGCTGACCTCTGGTCACCAGTTAATTCAGTGGACAGATTTATGAATTTAGAATGAATTTGGCTTCCTATATTGTGCTCATGGACAACAGTATCCTTCTCCTTCTTATCAGGTTTGTAGGGGACATCGTTTTGGTCGAAAATCTTCTCAAGAGGCACCAAACCCCAAGGTATGTAATTGTTGGGCAGCTGAACAATATCATGTTGACCCATTTTTCTTTTTAGCTTAGGATTTTTGGATTCCTCTACATTTTGATTTTCCTGGTCAATATGCATATCAGAAAATTCATCTACCACCAGGAGAAATCTACTAAGCTCATCATCATCTTCAAAGACATTCCAATATTTGATATTGTCGAGCAGGGATGGTCTGTATTTGACTTAGATTTCATAATTCAGTCTATGAGGCATGGGAGGAATGAACATACTGGCTGAGGCATCAATGGAATCAACAAGGTGATTCATAGCTCTGGGTATATAAGAAATATCAAAAATGGAAAAAGAATCTTGATTTTCCATACGTTATCCCTATAAGCTTTCAACCTAACATGTTTTGCTTGGAAAGTACTATTCACTTGTTGTATGATGAGATCCACATCTCCAAACACCTTTAGTCCTTTGATTCCCATCTATTTGGGAGAATTTAATCAAGTTTAAAAGACAAATGAATAGCCTCTTTTGAAGGAGAAATCAAAACTACATCTGCACCTGTTGAGTCTTTGGTATTAGCACCATCAAAGAACATGCTCCACACGCGAGTACTCTCTCCATCAATTTACTGATAAGTACTCTTTGTGAGCTACAAAGGAGCTGGCTGAGAATCATCTATTTGCATAATGCATGCCCCAAAATTTGTGTCTAATGCATAGATGGGATGGTTTACAAAATTCTTCCCATCACTAATGATGTAGGCAAGCTCATTTTCTTTGTAAAGTCTCTTTATCTCTTCTCCAAACATCGGGACTATGGTATATGAAATATCCATCTGAAGGCATCTCCTAGCCTTTTTCTCCATGAACATGACAAGAGGAGGCCAAACTTGGGTGGGATATCAGCCACTACAACATCCATTACCATGCTTCTCATTGGTAGCTGGGCAAGGTTTATGACAAGGTCTTTTATGATAGAGTCAAAAGAGAAGAGATCATGGTAAGGTTTTGTGATGTCAAGCCCAAGTTCATCCATCACTTCTTTAGGCATAAGATTGTGTGACACTCCCGAGTCAAGCAAGCAGTTGTGAAGGATCTTGTCATGGATATTCAGGGATATGTAGAATGGTGGACAAGAGTCATCTCGGTCTTCTACCATAGGTCCTATAGTCACTTTGGGCTTGTCATATTGAAGGTTTACATAATCAGAAGCTGGGGGAGTCTTTGGTTGAAGAGACTTCAGGAGAGCATACTTGAATATGTCATTCTTCATAAGTTCAGTCAATGGCATAGGTATTTTCACCTTCTGAATTTCTGATTCGAAATTAAATGAATATGATATTTTATCAGAAGGTTTTACCTCATTAGAAGGAGCTTTGAGGGACACCTGTTCTTTAGCTTGGGGATGTAATTACTTCTATTTCTGTTTTGCAGGAGTGGAGGTCTGCTTTGCAGAAGCAGCAGGATTTTTGGCAGTAGCATCTTTCTTTTTTCCGGGGGCAGCAAGAAATGGCTTTGGAGCGACAATCTTAGATTTTAAATTGTAACCTGGCTGATCATCTATCTGATAAAAATATTCTTCAATGCTTGCCTCATTAATATACTCATTCATCTGGGCCTCCTCGTAATCTGTTTGTGTCAAGAAGGAGGAATCAGTATCATCCCCAAAGAAATTGATGTCATCTTCTTCTTCAACTTCATCATGAGATAGCTCTTGCTCTTCTTCTAGCACTGCATTTTTGAAGGGGGCCTTGATCCTTTGGTCTTCAGCTACATTCTTTTCTCTCTGAAGGATCTGGACCTGTTGGTTGTTCCTTCTGTAAGGGAATGCATTGGGATTCCTAGGAGCATAGGCATTAGGCTCTTTACTTTTTCCTGGTTGTTGACTCTGAATTTTCAGTTTTGACATCTCCGAGGTCAAGCTATCCAACATTTTGGCCATCTTTTCCATTTTGGTATTTGAAGAAGAAGGAGGATCAGCAGACGACTTCTTTCTCTCAAATTTTCCTTTAAGTTTCTGAGATGCCATAATGTTAGATTCAACCTCAAGAGTAGCATATTGCATTAAAGCGAGTGTGGCTGACCTTCTTTCTCTAAGGATTAAGAAAAATTATGGATCAAAGGCAGAAGAGTAAGTAATCTTTGTTGATGCATCAGTTGGCTTGATCTCTACAGGGATTTTGCCAAACATCTTATTGAATTTTTTGGTGAATTCTGAGACAGACTCCCCATTTTCTCTTCTTAGATTTCCAAATTCAGTAATATAATACAAGAGGTCTCTTCTTTCTCCCTAGTGTTTCAAAAACACTTCATCTAACTGCTCAATGCCTGCCACTGAATTTGTTGGTAGTTCCTTGAACCATTTCCTAGCTTGACCAACCAATCTCTGCACAAAAATTCTGGTCCAAACATTTTCCTCTAAAATGTTAATATTCTCAGCATAAGCATAGAAAGCTTATATATGTCCTTCAGCAGTATAATCCCCAGATCTAGTAAACTTTGGCATATATTTCTGATAATCTCTTATTGGCATGGCTTATAAGGGATTGGGAAAAATAAGTGGAGCATACCTATTGGTTAAGATCTGTTCCATTTTTGTCAAAGGGGCAGCCATGGCAATCTTGGGGGTTGATGCAGACGAAGAAGTTTCCGTAGATGAAAGCTGATATGGGATAGGTGGGACTATGGACAATGGTGGTCTTATTTCGCTGAGGAATGAATTGGAATCACTGGTAGGATGACTACCCTGGAAAGTGTTTCCTAAATAAGGTGGGAAATAAGAATCTCTATAAAACTAACCGAGCAGCAAGGCCAATTTTTCCTCACCCTTAGAGGAATGATCTTGTAAAATATCTTCAAGAATAGGAAGACTGGTATGAGTATGGAAAAAACTTTCTACAGGCTCAGTTTATGAAGAATTCAAGGAAGAGGAAGAGTCCTCTTCTTGGATAGATTCTACAACTTCTTCTCCTAAGTTGGATATAGTAACATGATCAGAAATAGAATCTATAACATCAAAAGAAATTGAAGGATCATCACCCTTCAAGATTTCTGACACAATTACAATTTTCTGAGAACTAGAAGTTTCAACAGAAGTGGATTCGACAAGAGGTTCTCTAGATACAAATAAAGAAGTGTTTCTTGAAATACCTTGTTTAGATGCTCTTGCAAATATGGAAGTTTGTCTTTGCAATGCTTTTCCACTTCTGATCATATTCTCAAGGTCTGGAACTACTGTTGCCAGTCGTATTTGTTGGTTTGCTTTGGTATGAGCCCTTCTCAGAGCCACTTCATTCCAATGGAGTCGCCAGATAGATGATTACAACCGAAAATGTGTCCAGACTTTGTCTATCATCAAAGTTGGATCTTGTCGTCTCTTGAGGAAGTTGAGCTTCAATCTCCTCTCCCCGAAAACGACGCCAATTTGTTATCACTCCAGGAAACTCTCCTAGGCTATATCTCAGAGATGCTTGGTAACTTAACGTTTTTGTAATTATTTTCTCAATAATGGGTGTGGGTTAGGATCCAAATGAATATCTAAATCACTAGATTGTATCTTCAAGATAGTATAGCTATATTCATGCAGTACAAGGCCTTCAAGAGCTATTATCAGATAGGTTTGTAGATCAAATGGATAAAAAAACCAATCAATTAACCAGAACATACACAACAATATATATGATGGGTCAACAAACTAGCAAAGGATGCTTACGATTCTTGCTTAACAATCAAAGGTAAGATGACAGTTACCATGGGAAATTTAAACATAGACAAAGAAATAATTTCAACTCATAGGCATAGAAAAAGATAAAGAGAGTCAGATAATAACAATGAAAGAAGCTTGCAGTCTTAATATATTAAATAAAGTGTCTTTATCACAATAACCGTGGATTACAGAACTCAAAATCGAACCCTTTGTTCATCAAATGTTATGGGCTCTATAGCCCTTTACAAACAGTTTCAATATCATAGAATATTGGATCGAATTTTTCCTAAAATAGAAAATCAGTAACTGGCCCAAGAAAATAGGAAAAGATCCTATAAACTAGGTCAATTCATATCCTCGAATGATCTTTATGTTCTTCAAATCCTTTGGTAGGTGTAGTGAGCCTTCCGAGGCTGTTGGATTTCATGTGATATGAGAGGAGTTGAAAATGACACCTGTTGATAGTCAAACACATTTATAGCTAACTTTTTTGACCTTTTTGTCTTGTAGAGCATATCCAAAACCAAAACAAACTCTTGATAAGGATGTCATTAATTATTTTCCATCGATTGGAACCATTTCTGAGGCTTTTGGACAAGGAAAACTTGGATATGTGCAAAAATATTAACTTTCTTCCTTATCAGTGCTTTTGGTAGCTAGAGTAGACAGAATTCGGACCAATTAGCTACCGAAAGCTCTGATTTCGGTGGCTAATAAACAATCGCAATGTTCACCTAAGCCACCGAAACCTAAGATTAGTGAAATTATCAAAATTTCAAAAATACCTTTTGTCTTAGCTCAAAAATGCCTTAGGGATGATCTTTTAAGGCTTATGCATCTTGCTCAAAGCCTATAGGGTTATTGGTTGCCTCTGGTTCATTACAATGAACTGCTACCTCTGCTAAGGTTTCAAGAATAGCATGTGTTTGAGCCTGGTGTTTTGAAGACATAGCTTCTTTCCTTAAAGCCCTGACCTTTTTCTTCAAACCTTGAGCTACTCTCCATAAGCTATTGTAGTCTTTTACAATCTTTTCCTTTATGCTTTCATGAGCTAGTCTTTCTAGGGATGAGTTGCTTTTTGCAAAGTTTTTCGACAGGGTTTCATATCTGGTTTTAATTACCCTTTCTATCACTTCTTGTTCAACTAACTTCTTCTTAAGATTCTTGATTTCCTTTGATTTACTTTGCTTCACTCTTTTTCTATATGAGGCATCTACAATTTGTGGTTCTTGTTCTTCTTGAGGTGTAGGTGATGGAAGGTCTAGATAACTTGTTGTGCATATATATACAAAAACAAAATTTTCACGTCCGATGGTAACTGAATCCTCGTGCCATGTTTGAATCTGGTGCTCTTTATCCTCCAAGTCTGTGTAAGGAAGATTAAGAATTCTTTTGTTCACTAGGGATTCTTTGGCCTTTTCTTTTTCACTGTTAAAGTTCAATTTCTTCTTAGTTTTATTAAGCTTAGAGAAAGGAGAGGGTTGATTAACTGGAACTGGAGAGATATCTCTCCTCCTCCTCTTTCCACTTCTGGAAGTAGAAGACTTCTTGGAATGAGGACTTGTTTTACCCTCTGGCTATACATCAGTCTGAAAATCATTCCAGAACAAGAAGTAATTCCACTCTTTGCCTCTTCTTTGAAACAACTCACAAACCAAAAGTTTAATCAGACTGTGGTGGGATAGTCTACCTACAACTTTATTGGGCTTGGTCTTGACTTGATGAGCCATTTTGGATAAGCTTCTGTGGAGAAAATAGGGCATATTGAGTGGGTTTCTACCAATAAAATGATTCATGAGTTTGAAATGGTAAATCATCACCCTATTGTATCTACCTTCGCAAGTTATGTAGACCATAATGGATTTTAGTAACTGCTTCCATTTTTCTTCAAGGAAAGACACAGGAATGTCTTTAGTCCATATCAAACCCATGTGTTCTGGTTTCAAATAAGATCTAAATTCAACATTCTTAGTGACAATAGTTTTAAACCAATTTTCTCCAGTCCTGGGAAGCTCTGTCACCTCGACTATGAGAGCTTCATCTACCTCAAATTCATCTCGACTGATGACTGCTTTCTTTCCATAGAAATTCAAGGCAAAGGCTTTTGCCACCTGCTGGTGAGAACTCTGTAATTTTTTACAAAAATTATAACAACATGTGTCCCTGAAAAATTGGCATATCTCCGGGTGTGATTCCAAGTAGCTGATATCGTCAAGCTCTTTCCTCAGGGTTGATCCTCCTTTCTTCATCTGTTGCAATGCTTATGTACACCTATGATCGAAAAGAAAACAGATTTTGGGGTAAAGATACACAGCATAGTGTTAGGGAGATTCGGCTCAGCTTTGATAGGGATGAGAAAATTGAGGCGAGCTTTAGAACATGGCACTGATTACAAGGAATGCGATAGAATGGTTTGTGATTTGGAGCAATCATGGTTGATGATTGTAATTATGGAGGGTATGTAAGCATATGTTTTGATGAAACAATGATCCAAAAAGATTCGCTATATCATATAGAGATCATCTCTCAGTCATGAATGGTTCATTTTCCTATCTTTTCGGCGGCTAAATGAAATAATAAAACTTTAAACCCGATGGTTTAAATGTGTGAAAGGACGTGTTGACTCGTTCCCCACTACTGTGATTTTGGTGGCTAAAATAGCCCTGAATTCCTTTGTTTTAGCTACCGAAAGCTAAGGCTTTCGGTGGCTAATAAACAATCGAAATGTTCGCCTAAGCCACCGAAACCTGAGATTTGAACTAGATCAAAAGAAAACTAAGCGGAAGTTTATTCTAACTTTATTACATGCATAGAGCTCTAAAAATTGAGCTTTAACAAATTAAAAATGTGTTTTTTTAAAAGACATCCTATCACCTAAAATGACATAACTCGATTGATTTATTTGAGGAGATAACAATATGTACAAGTCTACTTGTTGTGTTGCATCTATTGAGAATTATTATGTCAATTGTCCCTATATAGTTTCAACCAACTACCATTCGACAGACCTTGCATTTCTTTTCCTGTCAAGTCCTTTAGTTTCATAGATCCTCCATCTATGACATACTTCACTTCATATGGCCCTAGCCAATGCATTATGAACTTACCAGGATGTTGCAAATATTTTTTTTCAGAGAGGAGAACTAGATCTCCCTCCTTAAATCTCTTCTTCTTTATGTGTTTGTCATGCTAGGATTTGTCCCTTTCTTTCTGCAGCTTTTGGTGGAATCCTTCAAGAACCCTTCCTTCTTCCAGTTCCATAAGTTGAATTAACCTTTCTTGTACTGTGCCTCTTTCTTTCATATTTGTAATTACTGCAATGCACAGACTAGGTACCAAAAATTCTAATGGCACCACTGCTTCTTATCCATACACCAATCTTAATGGTGTTTGTCCTGTCAAATTCTTGCATGTAATATGGTATGCCCATAATATTGCTGGTATTTTTAAATCCCAATTCTACTGTCCCATTTTCGTGAGGATGATATGGTGATAGAGAAATTTAATCATTTTTAACCATATAATCCAAGTGTTATATCAATGTAGCATTATCATCCAATAAATGCAGAGTAAATAAGAAATGAACAAATGAACAATCATACACATACATGTACACCAGTTTTTTACGTGGAAACCCAAATCAGGAGAAAACCACAGAATGATTTTTCTTATATGTCTTGAAGAATTACATTCATTAGAAGCACCAACTTCCTTTGTTTTCCAACTACAACTGGAAGGAGGCTCCAACCCCCTAGTTTCTCAAGCTACAACCTGAGGGAAGATCCAACTCCCCAATTCTCTGGATACAACCAGAAGGAGGCTACAACCCCCTATGTTCTCCGGCTACAACCGGAAGGTGGCTACAACCACCTGTCCTTGCCCCGTCCTACCACCCTTAAGTGGAAGTAGAATGATGGAACCACTATCACACTATCAATGTGAGATATACCACTGTAAACCTATACCAATAAATCCAAACCATGCATCAACCTGTACCTCAACCTATAATCAACCTGTACCATAAAGAAATGCATCAACCATGCACCAACTTGTACCAAACAACTTGTAATCAAACTATACTATAAAAAAGTGCATCCAACCATGTACCAAGTAGGTACCAATCATGTGTCAACTACTCATCAACTATGACTCATCAATATGTACCAACATCATCAACTATACACCTCATGTATGTGCCAACTCATCAACTACTTGTCTCAACCATGTACTCAACATGTACCTCACCCAAAATCCCTCATCAATTTCATCATCCAAATGTGATTTGTAGCTTTGTAATAGACCTAGTGTATATAATCACATTCCTGCAAACCTTCCTTAACTTCAACAACAAGAAACTAGCATTTTCATCAAACTTTTCTTTAGTCTCACATGCCTAGTTTTCGATTAGTCAACAACCCTAACTTGAAGTAATCATAAATTTGTACCTGTAATGTATAAAGATCTGAAACTGATAAAAAAAAATTCTTTAGTGTGTTTTATGCAATTCCTCCAGGTGTCACTACTTGGAACCTCTCAGAAAAGGATTTATAGCCAAAATGGCATACCTTGCTAAATTCTGGCTTATTATAGAGAGTGACCTTGTAGAGCATGCCCCACATGGAATATTTGTTGAATTTACTTGAAACTGTTACATAGAATACTATATAGTGTACCCTAACCAACACATTTGGTTTCACTAAATTTTGATCTGTTATGAAGAAGTTATGACGTTTTTACTCGAAACACTTGTTTTTGACTAGTTTCAGAACTAGCCACAAACCCTATTTTCCACGGAATGTAAATCAAACAATACAATGACCCACAAGCTGAATTTGTTACCATAGATACTTGGATATTTTTTTTCAATGGCATAGAAATTTCACGGTCTGAATCATTGTAGAAAAAAACGTTATAGCGAAAATGGTGAGATGACCTGTAAATAACATACCTTAGAAAGCACCATCAAAAGAATGTATCCTTCCTTGCATTTCGGCCTTATTTTCTTCACCTTCCCTCATAATTTTAGCTTATATATCCTTGGTTACCTTAGACACCTATAGATATTCAATATTCTCAAGTGTGATTAAAATGAGAGAGCCTTGCCTCTTATTTATACTCTCCAAGTAGCTTCCTTAAAAACATCTTCTAGGTCACTTAGCCCCACTTTCCTTATTTTAGGGTTAACCCACTTCTAATTTCTCCATTAAATTTATTATTGAAATAGTTTGTTTTATATTCACTTTGAATTATAATACACTCATTACTTCACTTTATTATTTACCTTTTAAAATCTCTTAAACCACTTTAACTACTTTGACCTTTTGGGGCTTCTAGATGACATATGAGGGTCCTCCAACTTCGTAAGGCCATAACTCTCAAACCGTCAGGAGTTATGTGACATTCCACATACCACCAAAAATGGAATGACATGTAATATCCATATAGAATAGTATTATCTGAAAATATATCATAGCTCATACCTTTACCCATCAAACAAACTTGGGTCCATTACCCAAACCTGGGGTCTCCAACTTCTCATGGCCATAACTCTCTAACCGTGAGGAGTTATGTGACGTTCCACATACCACCAGAAATGGAATGACAAGAAATATCCATCTAGGATAGTTTAACTGAAAAATTCATTGTCCTTCATCTCATTATTCCACAAGTAATCGTGGGTTCTCTTACTCCGCAAAGCGTCTTCCCGTGAGGGCTTTCACCATAAGGGGACCACTTTGGAGTTCATCCATATTTAATTCTTATCAACCATGACAAGACAATAATGAGTCATCTTTACATCAAACAATCGTGGGTCCATTACCCAAACCTTTGTGTTGCAGGGCTTTCTTCAAAGGTTGACATCGATGACAACCAACCTTAATCAACAATACTCTTATGGTGATAGTCTTCAAACTCCTCAGTCATAGACTGGATGGTACTATTAATAAAATGGGTGCCTTGGTCACTTATCAAAATCCTAGTACATTCAAATATTTTAATCACCTTCTCAAATAAGAAGTGTGTTGTTGTCTCTGCACTGCAATCCTTGACTGGTGTTGCTTTTTCCCATCTGGTTAAATATTATGTCACAATAATGATGTATCTTTCTCCTCACCTTCTTGTTGGTGGATTAATAAGTCCTACAAAATCTATTTCCCACTTTTAAAATACATAAAGAGTTACTTGGGGTCTTAGGGGAATCTCATCCCTCCTGTTGGGTTTGCCAACTCTCTAACATACATCATGGTTCTGGAAATATTATTTTGCATTCGTATGAACTATTGGCCACCATAGAGCTACGCGCAATACTTTTTGTTATGTGTCATTTCCTTAATAGTTTCCTCCATATATACCTTCTGAGCTTCTGCTAGAACTATGGGCCATTCATTCTCTATCACACACCTTCAAAAAATTCTATCTGTGCCCATCTTGTATAAATGAACTACAATTAGTTGATAGTCTTCAGCTCTAACTACCAGGTTTTTCTTTTGTGTGGTACTAAACTCCTTTGGTGCAACTCATGTGCTCAATAATTCAATGATATCAACAAAGTACTCATCAACTATCTGTACTGAAAATAATTGTGCATCAAGGAATTTTTCTTCTAAGTTACTAGGTTCTTCTCCATTGGTTATCCTTGAAAAGTAATCTGGTCCTGCATTCAATTTCCTTGGTTTAACTATTACTTCGAAATCAAATTCCTGGAACAATAATAGCCATCTACAAATCCTACCCCACAACACTACCTTGTTGACTAGATATTTGAGGGAAGAATGATATGTGAACATTTTAAAGTGCTTGCCCAAAGTAGTGTCTGAATTTCTGTAGTGCATACACCATGGCTAGACCTTCTCTTTCTGTTGTGTTGTAATTCTTCTCTAATCCTGATAACTTCCTGCTTGCAAAATCTATAGGATGATCTAAGTCACCTACTCCTGGCTATGCAAAAATTGCTCCAAGTGTTATTGTCGATGCATCTACATTCACATCAAATGTCTTTTCCCAATTGGGAAACACTAAAATAGTTGTTGTCACCATCTTCTCCTTCAAAGTATCCAATCCCTACTGACAATCCTCATTCCACTGAAATTTGGTGTCCTTCTTCAACAACTTTTCCATCGGTGTGGTAATTTATGCATACCCATTGATAAACTTTCGGTACTACCCTATATGTCCAAGTGTGGCTCTTAACTGGCGCACTGACTTTAGTGGTGGTAAGTTTACAATTACAACAATATTAGCAGGCTCTACCAATAACCCTTGTCTGCATACCACATGTCCTAACAATATCCCAAAGGGTGTGCTGAAAATACATTTTTTGATGTTTAATAAGATCTGACATTGCCTGCACGTGTCCAACATTACTCTTAAGAATTATACATGGTCTTTCAAAAGACTAAAAATAGTTCAGTCATCCAAATATACTTCTAAGAACTTATGTATGAAATCTTTAAAAGCAGTTATGACCACCCTTGAAAATATAGTTGGTTCATTCTTTAGTCCAAAGCGAATAACTATGTACTGATAGGATCCCCAGTCTATAGCAAATGTAGTCTTATGGCTATCCTTTGGAGCTAGTTTAATTTGATGATAACCTTAGAATCCATCTGTGAATGAATATGCTTCCTAGCCTCCCACATTCTCCAAGAAATCATTTGTAAAAGGGGTAGGGAAACAATCATGTAAGAAAGCATCAATTAATTTCCTTAGATCTACACAAATTTTTATTCCCCCTTATCTCTCTTCCTAGGCCACCATGGGACTGATCCATTCAGATTCTTCCACTGGCTCTATGATACTAACCTCTAGCATTCAGTCAAGTTCTTCTTTCACTTTTTTCTTATACACTAGATTCATCCTATAAGGTCTTTTTCTAACAGGTCTAGCATCTGGTTTTGAGGGTATCTTCATCTCACCCAGCTCACCTACTATTCTTGTCATCTTTGTAAATTTTGTTGGAAACAAGTCAATGTATTCACGCAGTAATTTTTTTATCCTTTCCAGTGTTTGTTCATCCTAGTAGTCTCCAATGCTTGTTATTTTATGGTTTCCTTTTGTCCCAATGTTGACTTTCTTGACCTTAATTGGTGCAGCAAATGCCTCTAACTCAAGAGATGGAAATTCAACCTCTCCCTCACCTTCAATCTTTGTTATATGAATGTTGTGCAGATCATCTGATGTTGGTGCTTCCTCTGCAACATGATAACATGAGAGTAAATATTTGATTGTCTATCTATTTTGTTGTTGATATTTTATTATAATTGCCACCTCAGGTTCCTCAAAAAATACCATTCCTTGTATCAACTTCAGGGTTGAATCGATATTGAGGTTCTCATGCTCAAATGAGAAAGTTACCTCAAAATTTTATTGTAATACTGTCCATTCTGTAGTTCCTCTATGCAATTCTTGTTCTATGTACTAGTTCCCTAGTATTCCTTACAATGTATGAATAAAGTAATGAGGCCATTCTTCTGGTGGTGTCAACCTCCTTTGTGTTATGAATTTTTCTATGTGCTCAACTGGCCTTCCTCATCCATCATATTTATGCAATGTGTTGTTCCTGTGTTCTGTGCCAAATGTAATGTGCAATAACCTTTTACACATATACTAGTCTTGAATAATTTCCTTGTGCACACCCCACCGTCATGAGGGTATTTCCTTTAGTGCAATATCTAGGGTTTAAAACCTTTAGTCTTCCAAAACTTCTTCCTCATATTTTTTCATGAAATCTTATAGGTCATTCAAACCATGAAAATTGGGGGGTTCCCTTACCTATGTACCGACCCACCTTATTGCACACTCTATTCTTATGTCCCTCCTTTTGGATACTTCGTGTAGTCTCTATTACCAGTTTTCAAGACTTATCTCCGAGTCTGAGGCACACAATGTAATGATTCTCCAGCTGAGTACCCCATCTGTAGTTGGGTTGATATAATATTCTTCTCCCGCAGTAATCCTATATAGCTTATTTATTTCTTCAAATTCCAAACATGTCACCTCTACAAACCTTTCTCCTTCTGAGGGGTCCAAAGGTCCAATCACTCTGTACTATCATGATTCAAAAGTCATTTTTCATGTCTTCAAATTGATCGCAACCTGGTTATCAAATGCCCAATCCAATCGGAGTAATGTTGGGTAGGGTGTTGTTCCATCTATTATTTCTATAACTTCAAAATCTGCCACAGTGCGCACTCCTTCCAAATCTATTTCCACACCTTTAAGTCTTCCAATTGGTAATACTCTATGTTGATTTTCCAATTTCAACTGGATAAGTGAATACCCTAATTTGGGTTCCCCCATACACTGCCATGTATTCTTAGGTAATACATTCACTTCAGAGCCTAAATCAAGTATGCCATCTCCCATAATGAAATCCCCAATGTTGGCATTTAACCTGAATTCCATGATTGTTCTTCTTCTTGTATGGAGATGACTAACTGTCTTTTGTTATAAATTCCCTTCTAAGTTTATGTTGCATCTCTCTAGCAAGTTTTGTAAGACCTTGATGGATGATGGGTCATTCAATAACTTGACACAGGATTGCAAAAACATCTGTAGGTTACTTACTTTCTTTGAAGGTTGTCCTTTGCTGGTGTGATCCATTGAGGGTGGCATTTTGTACAATGGTGGATCCTGAATTTGTTGTGAAATTGATGAAGATGCAATTTTCTCTTTTAGAATCTCCTTTCTAGCCTCCTTAAATGTCTCTTTTTCCTTCTTTGCATCCAAATTATTATGTGGCTCGGTGTTCTTCTTGACCCACTAGTGTTGAGTTGGATATTGTTTTGTTGCATCAACTCTAGTATTGGCTCCTCCTTGGGTAACTATTTTAATGTTCTTCTCATCATCCCTGGATTCTGTATAAATCCACTATACGTTTTGATTATTCTAGTTCCTTTTTTCCTGTATTTTTCCCAATAATCTTGGACAGTCTTTTGTGTCGTGGTTTGTTGTGTGACAATACATACATGTCACAAGTGGAAGTGGACGGTCTCTTGCATAGTGTCCTGGTTGTTGAAAATTATGGAAAATTATTGACCCTCTGTCTCTTCCAAATCCCCCTCTACCCCATCCTCCACCTCTGAATCCACCTCTATCTCTACACTGTGCATTGTATTGGGGTATCTGGTTATACTACATGGTATTATACTGTGGTTGCGCATTATTGTATTACAGATGTGAAGGATTGAATTGTGGTTGCACATTATTGAACTATGTTTCATCTTGTCCTATCATCATATTTTCTTTCACTCTGTAAGTATATGAAGTTATCTCTTTCATCAATTCCAATGTTCTACAGTCCTTGCCATCGTAACCCACTGATTTACAAAAATTGCAGTAAGAACTTTTTGGCATAGTATTATACTTCTGCATCATTGGAAAATTATACGGATCATTCCCATGTGTATTACAAATTTCACACCATGGTCCTCCTATAGGAAAGGGGTTTGGCACCCCTATGGCCAAGTACTGCACAAAAGTTGGATATTCATTCTTATGGTGTCCTTTTGTCATGCATAACGTACACCAGACATATTCTCTCTTATCTTTCCCTTTATTCTGGTTTAGTTGAAATGTCAAGTTTGTTGAAATGGATGCTTGACACTAAGAAGGGGGGGGGGGGGTGAATCAGTGTCACAAAAATTTGGACAATTTTCCACTATTCACAAATTAACTGAACAACAAATATTTATTTCATTTTCTCAATCAATATATACAAAAGAATAAATACTTTATTTATTTATTTAAATTGAATGAATACATAAGATCAAAATTTGAATTTCATCTTCAAACAATTATGAGAGACTCGGCTCTATGTTACAAGACCCAACTTGTAGTTCTTAGATCCAACTGATAAATGAGGAATCCAACCCTCATAACAAGTCCTAGCTTGTTGATATCAGATCCAACTAAGATGTGAGGAATACAATCCTCATACAAGACCCAACTTATAAATAGGCACCAACCTGATAGAATGAATCTTCATACAATCCAGTATATATAAATATATATACTTCAAAAAATTCAAATACACATCTTCTCACCATTCCTTCTTGTTTATATTATCTTCCAACTGGTGTGAATTTGAATCATGGTGTCTTTTGATATTTGGACCATTGTACCTTTTCATTTAAAATGATAATATTAATCTTTATTTAATATCATTTTTCCGTTTATCCTTTATTCATAATGCTCATGAATTAAATCTCTTTTAATCATGACTGTGTCAGTTCTTTTGTCTTTATGAGTTGATCACAGACATGGATCAACTCATTATATCGTACTCATGCTTATGTTCTATTCTCAGATCACAAACAGATCATATTTTGATATTTTATCAATTCTTTTTATTATTCCAGTGTTAACTCTCTGCCGAATTAAATATTTAAGAGGTGCTTCCTTCAAACCATTTACATAAGACCATATGTGCAAAACCACGGGCTTATTGATTTGAGTGTTGCCTCATCTTCTTCCCTTTGTTTATTTATTCCATATGACCGTAGGTGGTGACCAGGCGCTAAGCTAAAGAAGTTCTTGATCAATGGTCACGTTTTAATCGCATGATGAGATGGACGACTGTTGTTATTTTAGGACTTCATCCTTCACAACTTTCAGCCTCTGTAATATTTCAAATATCCAAAGTAGATTTATCCAAAGTAGATCAGACGGTCATTATTTGTTCTTCCATTAGTCAGACGATCCTAGCTTGTCCAGAGGTTTCAAACAAATCAATGATTACGAATTAATCAAGAGTTGAGATGAACGACTCTCATTTACTTCGGGTCTTCGTCTTTTAGGAATTAGGTCATTTGCTGGTGGTGAATCTCCTGAAGCAAAACTTCTGAAGTGACGTAAATTGCTGAGGTCACTTTTTGAGATTTCATTGGTCGAGTGGCTTCCATGTGTCACTCAGATTTTTCATTTACACATACCAAAACTGTCAATTTCATCTTGACACTTGTCATTATATGACTATGCCACATGTCCTTGTTGACGTAGATCTCCCGATGTGGCACATATTCATCTCCTTGATCTAACAGTCATAATACTATCCGAAATGTATCTCAGCTCGACGACTGAGAGTGACTTCGGAATTTCAGCCTTCGAGACTTTTGGTAATTCGATTTCTCTACTTCACAATTCTTTCAAAGTGAGATTCCTCGAAGTGTAACCTCCTCACAACTTTTAACCTGAAAAGAATTTTGTTCGTTGATCATAATCTTAGATCGATGGCTCGAAGTGTCTGTGATGTTGCTTTGCCTTGGTTTAAATCCAACAGCTCTCGGGTATTCAGGTAATCGAGATCTCGTCCCTTTCTTATCCTATCCTTCCACTTTAATTGATCTGACGGCTAACGGGAATTCGAGTAATCGAGATCTCAGCCTTTTTTCTTATCCTATCCTTCCACTCAAAAGTGATCCAAAGACTATTGAGTATTCGGGTAATCGAGATCTTAGATCTCAGCCCTTTCTTATCCTATATTTCCACTTAAAGTGATCTAATAGATGACGAAATTCTGGTAATCAAGATCTCGACCTTTTTTCTTATCCTATCCTTCCACTCAAAAGTGATCCAATAGCTATCGAGTATTTGGGTATTCGAAATCTCAACCCTTTTTCCTTTCTTATCCTATCCTTCCACTTAAAGTGATCCAATGGTTGAGAAGGATCTCGAAGCAGATCAATGATCAAGCATGATTGTGAGGTCCTCAACTAGCACGACTTTTAAGACTATCATCGAGTTCTGCAATGGAAACCGCTCATTGGTAGTGGAATGGATTCCAACCGTATAGCTATTTTCGAGTGACCATAGACGGTCAATGTATATTGCAGAACCACAACTTGCAAGTCGTTTAATTTGTCACCCAAGCTCTGCAATTGAAGTTGTGCGATTGTTGGTGAGTCAACCACAATCGTCTATCTTTCAGTCGATGAGATCTAGCGATCTATAATAATTGCGGGATTGGAAATAATGTATAGTTTAATTCTCCCTTTACACTCCACAATCAATACCTACCCTTGATATGGCTTGCATATCCGATAGTTACAACTTGATATGATCGTTGACCAATCCTCCAACGGTCCTTAAGCTTACGATCACTCATATGACCGACGTCTGTTACATGAGACGATCAACACCGTCAATTTCTTGATCAGACGACTGTTGAGGCTTCTCACCTTTTCCTGTGCATCGATCGACTTCTTAGTCTTTCCATCGATCCCAACGAAATTTATACAATGTGCTCTTCCTTCTGAGATTTTATCTTCATTCGCTAACTCTCCTGAGCTTTAATCTTTGGCATACTGTCATACTGTTTGACATTCTCATCCTTTGCATACTTTCAATGCACTTTTCCTTCTGAGATTTTAATTCTGCATATTGTTTGACATTCTCTAATAACTAATATACTATTGACATCAATGACAATTTCATCTATGATAAATCAACAATGATAATTTATCTTATCATCACATCATAATGACATCGACTTTTGACATCAATTACAACATATCAATGACAATATGTCCAACAATCTCCCCCTTTGTCATTGAAGGAAACACACTATCTTCATACACAAACTCCCCCTGTGATGATGCTTCTCTCTATGAAGTTACTCTCCCCCTTTGACATCAATGGCAAAGGGTTTCTCCCCTAATGATCAACCCCTGTCTGCCTACATTTTTTTGACCAAAATATGAGCTTGGGTAACTCTCCCTACATTCATGCTCTGCCTACCATAATTGAATGACTCCCCTTGTCAATATGCTCTCTCTGCCTCTGAATACTCTCCCCTTTTGTTTCTGAAAGGGTAACTCTTCCTGACAAGGTTTCTTCTCCTGTTAATTTTAAAAAGTCTTGGCATAATCCTTTGATTTTGTAGAACCCAATTTAAACTTCTTCTTTTTTGTATTTTCTTTATTTGGCTAACAAATTAAGACTTCATCAGAATTTGATATTGTCCCGACTTCCATATTCTTCTATAGGTACTTCCTTTTCTTGAGCTTGATTTATCTCATATTGAATTTCACATTATTTATTAGGACCTTTACCCATCATGTTCTTATTATTAGTTTCTTCGTTTTCAGGTGTAATAACATCTTTCTTGATTTCTCCTTCAGATTTTCTTCTCCATATCTTTCTGTGAGGTATTCTTCTTTGTGGATCTTCTCTTTCTAATTTTATTTTTGAAGATTTGTCATTGACTTGAATGACTTATTCAAATATTTACTTTTTGTATTCTTGTAGTTTTGGGATTTGTGCCCAAACCTATCAGAGTTGTAACATCTCATTGTATGACAAAATTTTGTTGTGTGCCCAACAAAATTACATATCCAACATCTAATAGAGTTTTTTTATTTTCTTGTATATCCTTCCTCTAGTTTCTTGTAGTCCATTTCTTTATGGCCAAAGATATGACAAGAAAAGAAATAGCCATTGAAGGTGTTTCCATTCTTGATTTTAATTTGGCTTGAAGGATCTGTCATTTGATTTTCTTCTTCATTTTAACTTCTATAGTTGTCTTCCTTAACAAAGTTCATGACTTGTAATTTATTTGTACTTGAACCTTTTCTTTTGAAGGAGGATGATCCTTTCTCATGTTTGTAAATGGTGCTCCATTTGTTATTGTCTTCTTTATTATTGTATCCAAGACCAGTTTTGTCATCGACTAATCTTTGGTTCTTCCAAATCTTATCTAGGATAGCTAAGCTATTCTGGAAATTGACAATCTTATTTTTCTTTTCATTCATCTTTTTGATATTGACTATTTCTAACTTCAACATGTGACATAATTCTTCCTTTTTAGTCAACTGAATCTTCAGAGCTTCTTCCACTTCTTCAACATGTTCAAGTTGAGTCTTTAGATTTATGACAATTTCTTTTGTCTCATCCAAGACTTATTTGCATTTAATAGTTTTGTCATATGTCTACAATTCTTCCATATCTTTTGTTAGATCAAAAAATTTAGTTTTCAATATTTTGATTTATTCCTCGTATTCTAGTTGAATCCTCTTGAGGTTGATAGCTTCTAATTCAAATATTTGGAATGATTCTTCATTTTTACTTATTTGGATATTTTGAGCTTCTTCCTTTTTCTTAGATTCTTCAATTTGAGTCATTAGATCTGCATTAGTACTTTCATTTATCTTTTTGAAATTGATGATTTCCAATTCCAACATGTGGTAAGAATTTTCCTTCCTTGTTAACTGGATCTTTAGGTCTTCTTTACTTTCTTTAATTTCCTCCAGTTAAGTGTTTATACTGTTAACTAATTCTTGTGATTATTTTAGTAATTATTTTCTTTTACTGTCATCTTTCATTAATTATTGCATCTCTTCTGTTAGATTAGTAAGTTCGGTTTTCAATCTTTTGATCTCCTTTTCTTTGTCTTCTAGTTGAACTCTCTGTTCAAAATTTCCATGGTTAGATTGATCTAACTGTTCAAGTAGCAACATATCCTTTTGTTGGAGTTTCTCTAACTCTTCTAGAGTGAACATAGTTATGGACTCAATATGATCAAGAACATCCTTAGTAACTTCAATATATAGACCATTTCTTGGTTCCATACTAATCACTTCAAATGTAGTTATAACATCAGTCTTAAAATCTAATAGTTTTTCTTTAGTGAATACTGAGGTATTACTCAATTCCTTGATGAGGTTGTCTTATTCATTGTTAACTGGGGTTTGCATCATATCTCGCATTTCATTTTGATTAGAAATGTATTTCACTCTATTATGTTCTTCAATCTGATTGCAATTTTCCTTTTATTTATCTTCTTCATTATCTTGATAAGAACTCTCTTCTTCTGAGTTTTGTTCTTTATTCTGACATGAATCCTCTTTATTTGAGTCTTGTTGCTCACTTTGAATGGATTTCTCATCTTCTTGTGTTTCATTCTGATAAAAAAATTCTAGTTGGAGCCATAATTCTTTAGTAGATTTGTAGTGCCTCATCTTTTCTCTGACTTGGTCTGACAATCCATCCTAAATTAGTTTTAAGGCTCCTGAATTGTTTCTCCTTTCCTCCTTTGCAGTTTTGGATTTTATCTTTGAAGTAGTTAAGTGCCACGACTTACTTACTATCGAATCCCAAACTCTATATCCTCTTGACTTCAGATATCTTTTCATATTTTCCCTCCATGATAAATAATTTGTTCCTTCAAATAAGGGAGCTTCATTTGTGGATATAGCAATTTTTCCACCCATTTCTTCTGAATCTACCTTTAGTGTTTAAACTGTGCTGAAGGAACCCGCTCTAATACCATGTGTTCAAATGGGTACTTGACACTGAGTGGGGGGGGTGAATTAGTGTCACAAAACTCTGGACAATTTTCCACTTTTCACAAATTAACTGAACAACAAATATTTATTTCATTTTCTCAATCAATATATACAAAAGAATAAATTATTTATTTATTTATTTAACTAACTTGAATGAATACATAATATCAATCTTTGAATTTCATCTTCAAACAATTATGAGAGACCCAACTCTTTGTTACAAGACCCAGCTTGTAGTTCTCAGATCCAACTGAGAAATGAAGAATCCAACCCTCATAACAAGTCTCAGCTTGTTGATCTCAGATCCAATTGAGATGTGAGGAATCCAATCCTCATACAAGACCCAGCTTGTAAACATGCACCAACCTGATAGAATGAATCTTCATTCAATCCCTTATATATAAATATATATACTTCAACAAATTCAACTACACATCTTCTCACCATTCCTTCTTGTTTATATAGTCTTCCAACTGGTGTGAATTTGAATCATTGTGTCTTTTTATATTTGAACCATTTTACCTTTTCATTTAAAATGATAATGTTAATCTTTAATTAATATCATTTTCCTTTTATCCTTTATTCATAATTCTCATGAATTAACTCTCTTTTAATCATGATTGTGTGTCGGTTCTTTTGTCTTCATGAATTGATCACAGACATGGATCAACTCATTATATCGTACCCATGCTTCTGTTGTGTTCTCAGTTCACAAACAGATCATATTTTGATCTTTTATCAATTATTTGTATTATTCCAGTGTTAACTCTCTGTCGAATTAAATATTTAAGAGGCTCTTCCTTCAAAACATTTACATATGACCATATGCGCAAAACCACGAGATTATTGATTTGAGCATTTCCTCTTCTTCTTCCCTTTGTTTATTTATTCCATACAAACGCAGGTGGTGACCAGGCACTAAGCTAAATAAGTGTTTGATCACTTTTCAAGATCAACGATCACATTTTAATTGCATGATGAGATGGATGACTGTCATTATTTCTGGACTTTGTCCTTCATGACTTTCAACCTATGTAATCTTTCAAAACTCTGAAGCATATTTCTCCAAAGTAGATCGGATGGTCATTATTCATTCTTTCGTTATTCGGACGATCCTGGCTTGTCCAAAGATTTCAAACAAATCGAAGATTACGACTTAATCAAGAGTTGAGATGAACAAATCTCATTTACTTAGAGTCTTCGTCTTTCGGGACTTAGGTCATTTGCTGGTGGTGAAACTCCCGAAGTAAAAACCTCGGAGTGAAGTAACTTGCTGATGTCACTTGTTGACATTGCACTGGTCGAGTGGCTACCACTTGTCACTCATATTTATCATTTACATGTACCATAACTGTCGATTTCATCTTGACACTTTTCATTATATAACTATGCTACATGTCCTTACTGACATGGTCTGCTAACGTAGATCTCTCGATGTGGCACATATTCATCTCCTTAATCTAATGGTCACAATACTATCCAAAACGTATCTCAAATCAACGGTTGAGAGTGACTTCAGAATTTCGGCCTTCCGGACTTCGGGTAATTCGATTTATCGCCTTCACAATTTTTCTGAAGTGAGATTCCCCGAAGTGTAACCTCCTCACAACTTTTAACCTGAAAAGAATGTTGTTCATTGATCATAATCTTAGATCGACGTCTTGATCTATCTATGATGCTACTTTTCCTTGGTTTAAATCCAACGGATCTCAGGTATTGAGGTAATCAAGATCTCATCCCTTGCTTATCCTATCCTTCCACTTTAAGTGATCTAACGGCTGACAGGAATTCGGGTAATCGAGATCTCAACCTTTTTTCTTATCTTATCCTTCCACTCAAAAGTGATACAACAACTATTGGGTATTCAGGTAATCGAGATCTCATATCTCAGCCCTTGCTTATCCTATATTTCCACTTAAAGTGATCTGACAACTGATGAGAATTCGGGTAATCGAGATCTCAGCCTTTTTTCTTATCCTATCCTTCCACTCAAAATTGATCCAACGACTATCGATTATTTGGGTATTTGAAATATAACCCCTTTTTCCTTACTTATCCTATCCTTCCATTTAAGTGATCCAACGTTCAATAAGGCTCTCGAAGCAGATCAATGATCAATAATGATTACGGGGTCCTCAACTAGCACGATTTTTAATACTATCGTCGAGTTCCGCAATGGAAACCGCTCATTGGTAGCGTAATTGATTCCAAATGTAGATCTATGTTCAAGTGACCATCGACGGTCGATGTGGATTGCGGAACCACAACTTGCAAGTGGTTTAATTCGTAACCCAAGCTTCGTAATTGAAGTTGTGCGATTTTTGGTGAGTCAACCATAGTCATCGATCTTTGAGTCGATGAGATCTGACAATCTAGAATAATTATGGAATTGAAAATAATGTATATTTTAATTCTCCCTTTGCACTCTGTAATCAATCCCTACCCTTGATCTGGCTTGCATATCCGTTGGTTACAATTTGATCTGATCGTTGACCAATCCTCCAACGGTCCTTAAGCCTACAGTCACTCATATGACCGATGTCCATTACATGTGACAATCAACACTGTCAATTTCTTGATCAGACAATTTCTAAGGCTTCTCACCTTTTCCTGTGCATCGATCGACTTCTCAGTCTTTCCATCGATCCCGACGACATTTATACAATGCGCTCCTCCTTCTTAGCTTTGATCTTCATTCGCTAACTCTCCTAAGCTTTAATATTTGGAATATTGTCATACTGTTTGACATTCTCATCCTTTGCATACTTTCAATGCACTTTTCCTTCTGATATTTTAACGCTGCATATTGTTTGACATTCTCTACTAACTGATATACTGTTGACATCAATGATAATTTCATCTATGATAAATCAACAATGACAATTCATCATAACAAATTATCATCACATCATAATGACATTGATTGTTGACATCAATAACAATATGTCCAACAAGGTTATTTAGATCCTATTTTGTCTCTTCTATTGCTGGATCTGTCTGTTGATACTGGTTTTCTTCCAGCTGTAGGGATGCTTGCAATGCCTCTGCCTGAGTTTGAAATTTTTGTTGTCTCAAAGGATACTTCAAGTGTGGTAATAGTGAGTTCACAAATAACTACCTATGTTGTGTGTCAGTAATAGAGTACTTCAACTTACCTTTCAGACATTTGAACCTTTGATCAATCTCCCAGACAGACTCACCCAGTTTATTCCTGATCTCAATCATTTCATTCATGTACTAGTCTTGTGAGATTGGATTTTGAAATTCATTTACTAGCAATGTTTTCACCTCCATGAAAGTCTTTGGTACTCCTTATGGATTGTTTACATCAAGGCTCATGTACCAGCCTAGCGCACGTTCTGAGGATGTTATAACCAACTACATGAATTTTTTATCCTCGTCTATGACCTAATTTTCTAGCCATATCTTTTCACAGATGAATAAATTAGTCTCAGGGTCTTTTGATGCCTCTCCACGAAACTCTAGTAATCTAATAGTGGGATGTACTCCTGCCATTTTGAAACATGTTGAACTACTTCCTTTGCGTGGTGTAGATAGTTGAATGCTACTTCTTGAACTTGTACCCCCAGTTGGTTTCCCTATATTGGACCCCTAACATGTTTCCCCTCTTCTACTAAAAATTGGTTGTCTAAAAGCTTGTGTTCCTTTAGGTGTATTAGTTGAACATGGGTTTGTAGGTTCCACACTAACTGTGATTTGGACTGGAGTTCTTCCTTGTGTTCCTGACCCTGGACCTATTTGTTTCCTTTCATATGTTACACGAGGATTTCCTCAATTTTCTCCACATCCCAGAGATCATCTACCTCTTCTTCATCACTCGTCAATCCCTCTCTGTTGGCTATGGCCCTCTTTTTGTTATTCATCTTATATTGGTAAGGTATACTATTGCACATCATTCCAAATTTTTCCATTATCTTCTTTTTATGGTCCTCATCCATCATGATCAGGTCCATGGCCTCATTCTACTTCCCCTTATTCAACTCCCTATCCATATTTCAAACTATTATCAGTGCTTCCCCCCTTCCCCCATGCACGCATGGAAGCTTAGTTGTTTGATTCCATGGTGATCATGTTTTTCTCATATAATAAAATCTTGATGGAAGTATAAAGTGATCTTATGTACCTACCTCTGGGTCTCTTCAAAAAATTCTTCTATAGAGTAGTGTGTGAATTTACAGTATCAATTGCAAATTCAGTGATAAACCCTGCAATAATAATGTCTAACCAAATATCTATTGCGCGGGTAAATTTCTTATTGACTTGTTGCAACTACGTGATATCCAAAGGATGCCACTCTAGTTGTCTTATCCGATTCATAGGATTGTTGTCCTTCAACCTTAATAACCACTCCTGTAATAGATGCGGAAATTCATAAAAAAATACTTCATACAAGTCAATAAACACATATTTTTTGAGATATTTGCGTGGTGTATACTTAGGATTTCTATTGTCCTTTTGCACAAACTCGAGTTCCTTTGTCCTTAACCATATTTTAGTCTCCACATTCATTGGATTCCATGGCCTGAACATTTCCTTATACATTTTCATTCTTCATGTTGTTCTTCAACAGTTCCCTTCCAATCTATCATGTGCAGTTCCAGCCAACAACAGAACCATTTATTGGATGCTTGGGTTGACCCAGGTTATGATATCAAAGGTTTCCAACAAAACCCTCAAACCGTTGGACCTCTTGGTAAACCAAAAGGAAACCCTGCACACAGAGTGCACAACACAGTCTCACCCAAGATAGCTTATGGCGGACTACAAGACTCAGATGTTTGTAGTCAGGGAAGGGATTGGGACTATGATATGTTCCTTTTCCTCATGCAACACATTTATTATCCATTCATTTAAACCTAGTATTCATTCTTCAAAGAAACTATGCATGCCTGTGGTATTAATCTAAGCTAACCATTCATTCTTTAACTGATAATGAGCATAAACAGTAAGACAACCATTCATAGGCATTAACACAACAGGTTTACCATGGTTCACCCCTCCTCTAGGGATACATCCACAAAGATTTGTCTCTTCTTCTCTTTTATTCATCATTCTTCAAATTTTTTGTTGAATGCATTACATTCTTCAGGATTACAATAAAAAAAATAGGATAAGTTTCATCCGTGAGGAGGACTAGACCACAACAGGCTCCACATCCTATGACCTAACCCTCAAAACCCTGCTCGCTAGCTTATTCAGACCAAAACTATTATCTCCTTTACTAACCTCTACTAGACCTCATCGACCTTTATTTATAATATTTTATTGGCTTATAACCATTACATTTGTATCAAAAACCCTAAACCTAACATGGCTAGGTTTGTCTGCATGTGCGCCACACTACTTTTCCTCCATATTCCACATATTGTTTTTCCTTCATCTTCTGCATGTTGCTTTTCCTCTGATGGCATGCACTCAAAAATAACCTTTTCTCTCCCAAAATAGGCTTTTTCCAACATATTGAAAGTGTTATAGACTTTGGAAAATCACAAGTTGTTGACTAACCTCAAGAAATGTGAGTTTTCTCGGCATTCATTGGTTTATTTGGGGTATGTGAGTGGTGGAGGGGAGCTCAATATAGATCCCAAAAATATGGAGGCCATCAAAAAATTGATGGTTCCTACTAATTTCATTGAAGTTGGGAGATATTTTGGGGTAGCACAATACCTATGAAATTTCATAGCATATTTTTCAATGGTAGTTGCACCACTCCATGCCATAATAATGAGCGGTAAGAGTTTCTAGTGGGGAAAGAATAAGAAAATTGCTTTCGGAGATATAAAATGAAATATCAATCAAGCACTAGTTCTTGGATTTCTTAACTTGTAGAATCCCTTCAAAGTGGAGACAAATTCAAGTGGGTATGCTATGGGAATATTTTTTATGCAAGGAGGTAAGCCAATATGTTATCATTCTGATATGTTTCATAGGGGAGTCCAAACTACCCTACATATGATAAGGAAATCTATGTCATGGTTCAAGTTGTTAAGAAGTAGAAGAACTATCCAGTGGGAAAGGAAACCATTATCCACACAGATCATCAACCATTGTGGTATTTGCAAACCCAAAGTGAGCTTTGACAAACTAGACATTACAAGTGGATGGGGGTTTTTGAAGCAATTTCATCTAGTCATCAAGTATAAGAAGGGAAACACTAATAAGTTGGTGGACATGATTTTGAGGCTAGCCACATCCAATATTACAACTTTGGGAACTCTTATGCACATGGATCATTTTACCCATGATGCATGCAAAGAGGCATACATAGAAGATGACTACCTCAAGGAGTTTTTTCAACAATTGCAAGTCCAAATTCATTTAGAAGAAGGTGACACTAAGGTTGACTATCATCTCCAAAAAGGGATACTCTCTAAGCTAGACAAGCTTTGTGTTCCTAAAGGTGAAATTTTGCAGCCCATAATGCAAAAATATGTAGCATGGTATATTATATGATGCATACTTTGTTGTACCAACAAGCCCAATAATAGAAAGCAAGATCTATACCATCCCTTACCTATACCCATGTGACCTTAGGAAATCATTTCCATGGATTTTGTGGGTGTTTTACCAAACACTTGAAAAGGACATGACTATGTTTTTATGGTATTTGAGAGGTTCAAAAAGATGTGCATTCTTTTTCCTTATAAAGAGACCATGAGAGGACAAGAAGCAGAAAGCATGTTCTTTGAACAGGCATGGGTGCACTTTGGGATACCAAGGAACACCATCTTAGAAAAGAATACAAAATTTATCAATTCCTTTTGGACTACACTTTAGGAGAATATGGACACAAAGTTGTTCAAAGAAATATACAACATTCCATCCACAGACATATAGGTAGACATAAGTAGTCAACAAGACATTGGTACAACTTTTGAGGGGTTACAACCAAAAGAATTCAAAAACCTAGGATGAAAATATGGTCTATATTCAACACTCTTATAACAGATCAATCCACATAACACATATTTCAATAAATTTGGAAATTTTCCATTACAAGAACTTCATCAACATTGATTTTTTTGTAAATCCTTAATATATTCCATAGAGGAAGTCACTAAAATGAGATTCCTAGTGTGGACTAAAGTAATTGAGTGGCCTTTGATAACCAACGTCAGAAGTAGGTAGTGGAAGAACGGATATTTGAAGAGTAGTATACAAGAAATGGATATCTATCTCTCCTCATTGTCGACTCTACAAAACCAATGACCCGATGTAATAGTGCCAACCAACCATAGAAAAATCAACCATGATTGAGCATTACTTTCACCAAAAGGAGGAGAAAATGATAAGAATTTTAAATGCATAAGAGACAGATGTTGAAACACTTTTTGACGCAGCACCCCTACCACAGTAGGTTTTGCACAACCTCCCAGTCTAGGATCATTCTTAATATCTCGTCAAGTCTAAATTGACTTCTTGATCTCCCAGCATGAAATCTTTCACACACACAAGTGTGTATCCACAGGTCCCTATGAGTTACGCCTATGCAAGCAAGAACTAAGCACCAACTCTCACCCACGTGATCGTTGATATGACCACAACCTTCACTGAGAAGGTTACTTCGGGTTTCGTGACCTTGCGAAACCAGATGTGAGTCCCTCTAACTCGCAGATCCCTGAAACCCGAAAGGCTAATGGATATTTGACTCCTTCCTTTGACTTTTCCTGATACGACCTTCAACTAAAACCTAGGGCCCATTCTTTCGACATCCGGGATTTCACGTATCAACGAACTACTATGCAAGACTTCCTCTGCCCGATAGTCAAAATCACGATATATCCCACTGTAAATCAACGGCTCTCAGCTCCTATGATCTAGCAGTCCTAATTTGATAAGGACTTTGTGAATCAAGAGTTCACGACTCTTGACTCCAAGTCATAGCTTCCTCCACTTCCCGAATTCTGAAACAATGAAATTCAACCACGATATCAACGACCCCCATTGATCTAAATCTAATGGCCTTTGTTCCTCCTGAGCTTGTGAATGCAGAAAGACACTCAGCCTAAATATTCTCACTAATTTGTGAGATCCAATGGACCCTGGAAAATTTGCTACTTCCTCCATGAAGTGATTCCACCGTCCAATCAGACTTCTAAAAGACTCCTCTACCGAACACTCCGACGTCAACCTTACGGAGTTTTCTGTCTGTTGGGTGACTTCAAAACTCACCTTCCCTTGAACTCTTCAAGGTTCTTTCCTTCCTGAGCTTTATCTCACAAACTCGAGGATTTCTAAGGAACTCTTGCACGCATCCCTTGCGACATTCGCAAATAACCTCTGGTTATTTGGCCCTTCGACTCTATGTGCTCTTTTGCAACAACAGTTCTTCAATTTTCCTTCTAGGTTGGAAAATTCTAAGACTTCAACTCGCCTGTGCACTCCTTGCACGGCTCTTGTGATACACCTGCACTTATGTTGGTATGAGAACAATGGTATCCCTCCTGATATTTTCTGAGACAAAACTTAGAACCCTGTCAACGCACTCTATGCATACCTTCACTGCACTCCTTGCAAGAATCCTCAGGATGAGAAATAATTGAAACTCATACTTCTCCTCTCACATAATTCATACATTCAACTTGAAATTAATAACATACACACACATAGCATCGGAACAAAATTCATAACAGAGATTATAAGAAAAATTGTAAACATACCATTCAAACAGGTGTAAACAGTAACCAAGACGACACCATGAAATTGAGTCAAATCTTTTATATATTAGCTCAAGTATTCATGTACATGGATTCTTCTCTGTCTTCTTGCTCTCTATAGCTCTACAAATTATAGAATGATACAATGATACAAACGAGGGTGTCTTTTACGATTTTTCCCTCTTGCAACTCTAAGCTATCTAATCAAATTAAAATCTACCTAATTTGCATTCATTACAATTAAATGCCTCCATATCCGATAGATGAGAGCAACACTCAAGATCTATTTACAATATCCCAAAACATAAATGCAAACACATTCTCCTAACTATTACATTAATGTTCTTTCATTCAAATTCAAAATGTCTCAAAAGGTGTGTTGGTGCAATTCCAGTTGTCCTTCACCTTTGCGCTTGCTTTGTTGGCTCGCTTACGATGCTCCTGCATCATACTCCCTTGGCTGAAAAATTCATGAAATCCTGTTCATGAGCTCCTGCACCGTATGTCCATGTCTTTGGATATCTTCTTCACTTTCCCAACTGGCATCCTCAATCGGGTCTCCTTTCCATTTGACTAAATATTCAAAATATGTCTTCCTTCAGGTCTTCTTTCTGACTCTCTAGTCAATTATTGTCTCCATCTGTGACTTTTCAGCTATAGGTAATTGTTTGATCCACTGGACTTCTTTTTTATCCTTCTTTGTTCCTACTCCATCAATTTTGTAAGGGTACAAATCTTCTATGTTAAATATGGGCAATATTCCTACCCCATCTGGCAATTCAATCTCATAAGCATTGGCCTCAAATTTTCTTATGATCTTAAATGGCCATATCTTCTTCATATTCAGCTTATTATATGTTCCCCTTGGGAACCTTTATTTTCTGAGATGTGCCAAAACCAAATCACCTACTTCAAACTAAAGTTATCTCCTATGTTGATCTGCTCTGCGCTTGTATTCCTAGTTAGAATTCTTTAATTGCTCTTTGATTTTACTGTGAATCTCTTGCATCTCTGCTGCAAAATCCCCTTCTCCAACACGTTTGAATTCACTCTGTCCTAAATCTCTCAATTCAGATGCTCCTCTTGGTTGCATTCCATACATGATATGGAATGGGCTCTCTTTTGTACTCCTATTTGGTGAATCACTGTATGCAAATTCTGCTTGTGGAAGAATCTGATCCCAATGACTGTGATGTTCAACTACTAAACTCCTCAATGAATCTCCCAGACCTCAATTCACTACCTCGGTCTGTCCATCCGTCTGAGGATGATATGCTGAGCTAAAAGAAAATTATGTCCCTAGCTTCTTCCACTCTGTCCTCTAGAAATGGCCAACAAATTTGGTTTCTCTGTCCCAAACAATACTCTTGGGTAAGCTGTGAAGTCTAACAACTTCTTTGAAAAACAGATTTGCAATGTGAGTTGCATCACTGGTTTTCTGACATGGAATGAAATGTGCCATTTTAGAAAAAAATTTGACTACCATAAATATGGAATCATAACCCCTCTATGTACTCAAAAGTCCTAACACAAAATCCATGCTTACCATGTCCCACGACCCCTTTGGTACTGGCAATGGTTGATACAATCCTGTGTTCTGTCTTTTCCCCTTTGCATGCTGGAAAATCCTGCATTTGTTCATGAATTTCTTGACATCTATCCTCATCCTTGGCCAATAATAAAAACTATTCAGTTGCGCAAATGTTTTTTCATGGCTGAAATGTCCATCCAATCCCCCACTATGGTTTTCTTTCAAAAGATTCTCTCTCATAGAACTCTTCGGAATACATAACTAATTTCCCTTGAATAATACTCCATTATGAATCAAATATTTGATCCATTGGCTTCTATCACTGAGAAATGGATTCTCACATGCTTCATAAGCCTCTTTAAAATCTGCATCATCTATGTACATCTCCTTGAGATTGTCAAAACCTAAAGTTTTCACTTTGAACTCCTACAGAATCAAACATTTCCTACTGAATGCATCAACAACCTTGTTAGCAGTTCCAGAAATATGCTTTATAACAAAAGTAAAATTATGCATATATTCAACCCATTTTTCATGTTTTTGGTTCAGTTTTTCCTATCAATATACGAATTGTAAAGCATGGTTATCGCTATACAAGACAAACTCCTTTGGAACCAAGTAATGCCTCCATTTCTTCAGTGCCTGTATGACTGCATAAAATTCCTTGTCATATGTGGAATATTTCTTCTTTGCATCGTTCAACTTCTCACTGAAATATGCAATTGGTCTATTATCTTGACTCAAGACTGCTCCAATCGCAAATCCACTTACATCACATCTGACTTGAAATGTCTTACTGAGATCTAGCAGAGCCAGAATTGGTTGTCCAGTTATCTTCTCCTTCGGCAACTTGAAACTTTTCTCTACTTCCTCTATCCAATGAAAAGATTTATGTATTTTCTTGACTGTGTCCATCATTGGTGCACATATCCCACTAAAACTTCTGATGAAATCCCGGTAAATACTAGCCAATCCATGGAAGCTTCTGAATTCAAAGATACTCTTTGGCGATGGTCAATCTTTAATTGCTCTTACCTTTTTAGGATCCATATTCATCTCATTCGAAGAGATCACAAAACCCAAATAAATGAGCTCTTTCTTCATGAAAGATGACTTCTTCAAATTTATCATCAACTTCTCTTGCTGTAACCTCCTCATTACTGCAGCTAAATGCTTCAAATGTTCTTCCTCAGTCTTACTGAAGATCAGTATAACATCAAGATACACAATCACAAACTTTCCAATGAAATATTTCAAGACTTCGTTCATCAACCTCATAAAAGTACTTAGCGCATTCGTCAAACCAAACGGCATGAAAAGCCTTTCATACAAACCTTCATTTGTTTTGAATGTTGTCTTCCATTCATCACCTTCCCTCATTCTAATCTGATGATACCTGCTCTTCAAATCAATTTTTGAAAAAAAATTTGCTCCACTCAAGCAATCCATCAAGTCATCCATCCTCGGTAAAGGAAATCTATAATTGATGGTGATTTTGTTTATAGCTCTTGAGTCAGTACACATTCTCCATCCACCATCCTTTTTTTGACTTAACACTGTAGGTACAGTGCATGGACTCAAGATTTCTCTCACCAATCCTTTATCCATCAAATCCTAGACTTGCTTCTTGACTTCTTCATTCTCCTGTGATGTAAATCTATATGCTTCTTTGTTTGGTAAACTTTCTCCAGGTATAATATCAATATGATGGCTTATACTTTTGATAGGTGGCAACGAACAAGGTAATTCATCCACTACTATATCACCAAATTCCTCCAGTAGTTCTTGAATTTCCTCAGGTAGATCATCTAATTTGGTATTGGTTAAGATGACTCTAGGTTTTCTTACCACAAAAAACTGCATGTCTTCTTCTTTCTTGACTTCATCAAGAACTTCCTTCCCACTCATGAGAAGTATAGTATTGCTTACCTTTGTTTTTACCTCCTTGTCCTTAATTGGCAGTAACATATGCATCCTCCCATTCTTCTCCAAGGTCTATGTGTTCTTTCTCCCATCATGAACAACATTTTTTTTATATTTCCATGGTCTCCCCAACAAAATATGGCATACATCCATGGGAATAATATCACATAATATTTCATCCTTGTATCCCCCTATCTTAAATTCAACTAAACATTGTTTAGTGACAGTTAACTGATGTCCTTTTTGTAACCACAAAACCTTGTATGGGCTCGGATGTGAAACAATCTCCAACTCCAATTTCTCCACCATTTCTATGGATACTAAATTATTTGTGCTTACACTATCCACTATCACCTTGCATACCCTGTCCTTGTTCTTGCAAGTAGTTCTAAACGAACTATTTCTTTGGACTGGATTTTCTGAAATGTGAGCTTCGCCTCCTCCATCTCTTTTTTTGTCAGTACATTCATAAGAATTATGTATGATCTTTCCATAGACAAAACATTTTATCTCACCACCTCTTCCTCTTCCTCTTCCTCTAGCTCGTGGAAAAGTGTTCATGTCCACATATTATCTCCCCTGTGAACTTCCTCCTCTTTCAGGGTGAGTTTGAGGTTTCTTTTCTTCATCCTTGGGTTTCTACACTCTGTCCTGGGCAATTGATTTTCCTCTTCTCTGACTTCTACCTCTGCCTCTCTGACCTTGCTTTCGGGCCAATTTCTCTTCAGCCTTCAGAGCAATCTGATAAGCATATTCCACATTTCTAATCGTCACCATGCTCATATCGTCTTGAATGTCATATCTTAGACCATTCATGTATCTAGAGACCTTCTCATCATCACTCTCACGATGAACTTCTCTGATGTGTATCCTGTAGAACTCCTCGATGTATTCCTTCACTGTCATTCCCTTCTGTCTCAAATTTTGCATTCTTCGAAACAGATTAATTTGGTAGTCCCTGGGTACAAATTTGGATTTCATTTTTTCAACCATTCTATCCCAACTTTTTATTCTTTGCTTGCCTTTGCAATGCTTGTCAACCTGTAGTTCATCCCACCACAGTGTTTCATGCCTTTTAAGTCTAGTAACAACATGTTTAACTTTCTTATCTTTCTCGACATCCTCATAGTCGAAGTACTTATCCAGAGCTCTAAGCCAATCTAGCATCTCCTCAACGTCTAAGTTCCTTCATACATTGGAATATCCATCTTTTCCCTAACACCTATTCTTGCAACAACTCTGAATAGACGTTCTTCCGCGGCATCTTCAGCTTGGATTTCTTCTTCGTCTCCAACTTCATTTTCGCTTTCAGCCTCACTGACATCTCCAACATCAATTGTTTGTCTCTGTGTTGTCTCCATAGCATATAATCGATCATGGAGTTCTCTCATTTCCATTTCCATATCTAGATCGGGCATTTGCCTCTCATGACATCTTCTGGGAAGCATTGTTCAAATTTGTTCCTTACAGAATTAAAATCACAACTTATTTTTTGTCTCCTTTCTCCTATAGAAACAAATATTGTAAGCTCTGATACCACTCTGACGCATCACCCCTACCTCAACAGGTTCTGCATGACCTCTAGGTCTAGGATCGTTCTTAATCTCCTGTCGATTCTGAATTGACTTCTTGATCTCCTTGCAGGAAATATTCCACACACACAAGTGTGTATCCATAGTTCCTTATGAGTTATGCATTTTCAAACAAGCATTAAGCACCAACTCTCACCCACGTGATCAATGATATGACCACAACCTTCACTCGAAAGGTTACTTTGGGTTTCATGATTTCGTGAAACCAGATGTGAGTCCCTCTGACTCACAGATCCCTAAAACCCGAAAGTCTAATGGATCTCTGACTCCTTCCTTTGACTTTTCTTGATATGACCTCTAACTAAAACCTAGGGCCCATTCTTTCGGCACCTGGGATTTTGTGTATTGGCAAACTACTGTGCAAGACTCCCTCCTCCCGATAGTTGAAATCATGATATATCTCACCGCAAATCAATGGCTCTCATCTCTTGCGATCTGACGATCCTGATTTGATCGGGACTTCGTGAATTAAGATTTCACAACTCTCGACTCCAAGTCACACCTTCCTCCACTTCCCAAATTCCGAAACAATAAAATTCGACCATGAGATCAACGACCCTCATTGATCTGAATCCAATGGCCTCTATTCCTCCTAAGCTTTTGAGTGTGGAAAGACACTCAGCCTAAATCTTCTCGTTGTTCTGCGAGATCCAATGGACCCCGGTAAATTGGTAATTCCTCCACAAAGTGATTCCACTGTCCAATCAAACTTCTAAAAGACTCCTCCGTCAAACACTCTGGCGTCAACCTTACTGAGCTTTCTATTTGTTGGGTGAATTCAACACTCACCTTCCCTTGAACTCTTCAAGGTTCTTTCCTTCATGAGATTTCTCTCGCAAACTCGAGGATTTCTAAGGGACTCTTGCACGCATCCCTTGCAGTATTTGCAAATAACCTATGGCTATTTGTCCCTTCGACTCTGTGCGCTCTTTTGCAACAACAATTCTTCAATTTTCCTTCTAGGTTGGAAAATTCTAAGACTTCAACTCACCTGCTCACTCCTTGCACGGCTCTTGTGCTACACCTGCACTTATGTCGGTATGAGAACAACGGTATCCCTCCTGAGATTTTCTGAGATAAACCTCAGAACCCTATCAAATCACTCTATGCGGACCTTCATTGCACTCCTTGCAGGAATCCTCGGGATGAGAAACAATTGAAACTCATACTTCTCCTCTCATAGACTTCATACATTCAACATGAAATCAAGAGTATACACACACATAGCATCGGAACAAAATGCATAACATAGAGTATAAGAAAAACTGTAAACATACCATTCAAATAGGTGTAAACAATAACCAAGACGAAACCATGAAATTGAGTCAAAGCTTTAATATATTAGCTCAAGTATTATTGTACATGGGTTCTTCTCTGTCTTCTTTCTCTCTATAGCTCTACAGCTTACAGAATGATACAATGATACAAACGAGGGTGTCTTTTACGGGTTTTCCCTCTTGCATCTCTAAGCTATCTAATCGGATTAAAATCTACCTAATTTACATTCATTACAATTAAATGCCTCCATATCTGACAGATGAGAGAAACGCTCAAGATTTGTTTACAATCTCCCAAAACATAAATGCAAATACGTTCTCCTAACTATTACATTAATGTTCTTTCATTCAAATTCAAAATGTCTCAAAAGGTGTGTTGGTGCAATTCTAGTTGTCCTTCACCTTTGCGCTTGCTTTGTTGGCTCGCTTACTATGCTCCTGCATCACTTTTTTCAAGGTTTTTAGTTGAAATTTGTATATGTCCCCATTTTCTTTTATTATTAATGATTAATGTTTAATGTAACTACAAATAAATTATCAAAATTAAGATATTATTTTTCAAGTTTAACCATGTATTCAAAGTCATTCATTATGATTCATCTCCCATGAAACTAAATAGCTCACTTAGGACTCATTATTAATTAATTATAATACTTTTGTAAGAAATGTATATTTATTTACATGGAGTTTTATTTCAAAATTACATATCACATTTTTACATGTATTGATGCATATAACTAAATAAAATTAAATAGATAGTTTGTTGTCTTATTAAACTATATGAAATGATTTCAATTACTTTATGACATTCATTTATGACCCATCCCCAATGAGAAATAGTCTACTTAACACTCATTATCAATTAATTCTATGTTTTTTTAATAAATACATTTTTTATTTATATGAATTTTTATTTCAAAAATTACATCACATTTATACACTCGTATTAATGCATAATATGGGCAAATAGAACTCATTATATTTAAATTGGTTTATATAAGAGGATTGAAACTACAAATAATTGATTTAAGAATACATATTTACAAAAAGTTAAGGGTTCAGAAATTAAATGCCTAATAATCAAGGAAAATTTTAGGGGCTAAATTATGCCCATGAGGTAATTTTCCATGCTTTTTCCCAAAAAACGATTTTCTATTTTCCCTTTTTCTAAAAGTGATTGGCCCAAATTATTTAGGATAAAATTATTTAACCTTAAAAATAGCCAAAATATTATAGAAACTATATAAAATCCTCAGAAATTTGGATATTTTTAGAAAAATATCGCCAAATATTTTACAGTTTGCATATTAAGAAATAATAAGATTTGCCAAGGTTTCTAGACTTCGAAATGAATTTGCATCCTTAAAAGTATACTTTCTTATAATTTAAAATTTTCTAAGTCATTCATCTATGACCCGTCTCTCATTATCTTGAATAGTCCACTTAGCATTCATTATTAGGAAATTACAAGTCTTTTTGGGAAGAAATGCATCATTGTTTATATTAAGTTTTATTTCAAAAATTATATATCACATTTATGCACACATATTAATGCATATAAGTAAATAAAATTCGATAAATAACTATGTGCCCTCTTGGATTATATGGGATGATTTCAATTGATTTAAGAATACAAATTTACAAAATGTTATGGACAAGGAAATCAAATGCTTTTAGTTTAAAATGTTCAAAGACACTCATTTCTGACACATCTCCAATGAGCCTAAATAGTCCACTTAGCACTAATTATCAATTAATTCTATTTTTTTTAATAAATGAAACTTTATTTACATGGGATTTTATTTCAAAAATTACATGTCACATATATAAATTCATATTAATGCATATAGGAAACTAAAAGTCAATAAATGAATTTGTATGCTAGATTAGAATACAAAATTTTACAAATCTATGCAAATATTGTTGTCTCTCCAAAGAATATATGAATTTTATCTCTTTATAGACAATATATAAAACAATATATAAAAACAAATGGCTTACCACTGAGATAAATTAGCATAAATATCATTTTCTTAAAATAAATTATAATATTTTATGTTAATTTATGTTAGAGAA
>ML818936.1:122646-143917 GCA_009831015.1 Picea engelmannii | reverse complement strand
CAAGTGGGTATGCTATGGGAATATTTTTTATGCAAGGAGGTAAGCCAATATGTTATCATTCTGATATGTTTCATAGGGGAGTCCAAACTACCCTACATATGATAAGGAAATCTATGTCATGGTTCAAGTTGTTAAGAAGTAGAAGAACTATCCAGTGGGAAAGGAAACCATTATCCACACAGATCATCAACCATTGTGGTATTTGCAAACCCAAAGTGAGCTTTGACAAACTAGACATTACAAGTGGATGGGGGTTTTTGAAGCAATTTCATCTAGTCATCAAGTATAAGAAGGGAAACACTAATAAGTTGGTGGACATGATTTTGAGGCTAGCCACATCCAATATTACAACTTTGGGAACTCTTATGCACATGGATCATTTTACCCATGATGCATGCAAAGAGGCATACATAGAAGATGACTACCTCAAGGAGTTTTTTCAACAATTGCAAGTCCAAATTCATTTAGAAGAAGGTGACACTAAGGTTGACTATCATCTCCAAAAAGGGATACTCTCTAAGCTAGACAAGCTTTGTGTTCCTAAAGGTGAAATTTTGCAGCCCATAATGCAAAAATATGTAGCATGGTATATTATATGATGCATACTTTGTTGTACCAACAAGCCCAATAATAGAAAGCAAGATCTATACCATCCCTTACCTATACCCATGTGACCTTAGGAAATCATTTCCATGGATTTTGTGGGTGTTTTACCAAACACTTGAAAAGGACATGACTATGTTTTTATGGTATTTGAGAGGTTCAAAAAGATGTGCATTCTTTTTCCTTATAAAGAGACCATGAGAGGACAAGAAGCAGAAAGCATGTTCTTTGAACAGGCATGGGTGCACTTTGGGATACCAAGGAACACCATCTTAGAAAAGAATACAAAATTTATCAATTCCTTTTGGACTACACTTTAGGAGAATATGGACACAAAGTTGTTCAAAGAAATATACAACATTCCATCCACAGACATATAGGTAGACATAAGTAGTCAACAAGACATTGGTACAACTTTTGAGGGGTTACAACCAAAAGAATTCAAAAACCTAGGATGAAAATATGGTCTATATTCAACACTCTTATAACAGATCAATCCACATAACACATATTTCAATAAATTTGGAAATTTTCCATTACAAGAACTTCATCAACATTGATTTTTTTGTAAATCCTTAATATATTCCATAGAGGAAGTCACTAAAATGAGATTCCTAGTGTGGACTAAAGTAATTGAGTGGCCTTTGATAACCAACGTCAGAAGTAGGTAGTGGAAGAACGGATATTTGAAGAGTAGTATACAAGAAATGGATATCTATCTCTCCTCATTGTCGACTCTACAAAACCAATGACCCGATGTAATAGTGCCAACCAACCATAGAAAAATCAACCATGATTGAGCATTACTTTCACCAAAAGGAGGAGAAAATGATAAGAATTTTAAATGCATAAGAGACAGATGTTGAAACACTTTTTGACGCAGCACCCCTACCACAGTAGGTTTTGCACAACCTCCCAGTCTAGGATCATTCTTAATATCTCGTCAAGTCTAAATTGACTTCTTGATCTCCCAGCATGAAATCTTTCACACACACAAGTGTGTATCCACAGGTCCCTATGAGTTACGCCTATGCAAGCAAGAACTAAGCACCAACTCTCACCCACGTGATCGTTGATATGACCACAACCTTCACTGAGAAGGTTACTTCGGGTTTCGTGACCTTGCGAAACCAGATGTGAGTCCCTCTAACTCGCAGATCCCTGAAACCCGAAAGGCTAATGGATATTTGACTCCTTCCTTTGACTTTTCCTGATACGACCTTCAACTAAAACCTAGGGCCCATTCTTTCGACATCCGGGATTTCACGTATCAACGAACTACTATGCAAGACTTCCTCTGCCCGATAGTCAAAATCACGATATATCCCACTGTAAATCAACGGCTCTCAGCTCCTATGATCTAGCAGTCCTAATTTGATAAGGACTTTGTGAATCAAGAGTTCACGACTCTTGACTCCAAGTCATAGCTTCCTCCACTTCCCGAATTCTGAAACAATGAAATTCAACCACGATATCAACGACCCCCATTGATCTAAATCTAATGGCCTTTGTTCCTCCTGAGCTTGTGAATGCAGAAAGACACTCAGCCTAAATATTCTCACTAATTTGTGAGATCCAATGGACCCTGGAAAATTTGCTACTTCCTCCATGAAGTGATTCCACCGTCCAATCAGACTTCTAAAAGACTCCTCTACCGAACACTCCGACGTCAACCTTACGGAGTTTTCTGTCTGTTGGGTGACTTCAAAACTCACCTTCCCTTGAACTCTTCAAGGTTCTTTCCTTCCTGAGCTTTATCTCACAAACTCGAGGATTTCTAAGGAACTCTTGCACGCATCCCTTGCGACATTCGCAAATAACCTCTGGTTATTTGGCCCTTCGACTCTATGTGCTCTTTTGCAACAACAGTTCTTCAATTTTCCTTCTAGGTTGGAAAATTCTAAGACTTCAACTCGCCTGTGCACTCCTTGCACGGCTCTTGTGATACACCTGCACTTATGTTGGTATGAGAACAATGGTATCCCTCCTGATATTTTCTGAGACAAAACTTAGAACCCTGTCAACGCACTCTATGCATACCTTCACTGCACTCCTTGCAAGAATCCTCAGGATGAGAAATAATTGAAACTCATACTTCTCCTCTCACATAATTCATACATTCAACTTGAAATTAATAACATACACACACATAGCATCGGAACAAAATTCATAACAGAGATTATAAGAAAAATTGTAAACATACCATTCAAACAGGTGTAAACAGTAACCAAGACGACACCATGAAATTGAGTCAAATCTTTTATATATTAGCTCAAGTATTCATGTACATGGATTCTTCTCTGTCTTCTTGCTCTCTATAGCTCTACAAATTATAGAATGATACAATGATACAAACGAGGGTGTCTTTTACGATTTTTCCCTCTTGCAACTCTAAGCTATCTAATCAAATTAAAATCTACCTAATTTGCATTCATTACAATTAAATGCCTCCATATCCGATAGATGAGAGCAACACTCAAGATCTATTTACAATATCCCAAAACATAAATGCAAACACATTCTCCTAACTATTACATTAATGTTCTTTCATTCAAATTCAAAATGTCTCAAAAGGTGTGTTGGTGCAATTCCAGTTGTCCTTCACCTTTGCGCTTGCTTTGTTGGCTCGCTTACGATGCTCCTGCATCATACTCCCTTGGCTGAAAAATTCATGAAATCCTGTTCATGAGCTCCTGCACCGTATGTCCATGTCTTTGGATATCTTCTTCACTTTCCCAACTGGCATCCTCAATCGGGTCTCCTTTCCATTTGACTAAATATTCAAAATATGTCTTCCTTCAGGTCTTCTTTCTGACTCTCTAGTCAATTATTGTCTCCATCTGTGACTTTTCAGCTATAGGTAATTGTTTGATCCACTGGACTTCTTTTTTATCCTTCTTTGTTCCTACTCCATCAATTTTGTAAGGGTACAAATCTTCTATGTTAAATATGGGCAATATTCCTACCCCATCTGGCAATTCAATCTCATAAGCATTGGCCTCAAATTTTCTTATGATCTTAAATGGCCATATCTTCTTCATATTCAGCTTATTATATGTTCCCCTTGGGAACCTTTATTTTCTGAGATGTGCCAAAACCAAATCACCTACTTCAAACTAAAGTTATCTCCTATGTTGATCTGCTCTGCGCTTGTATTCCTAGTTAGAATTCTTTAATTGCTCTTTGATTTTACTGTGAATCTCTTGCATCTCTGCTGCAAAATCCCCTTCTCCAACACGTTTGAATTCACTCTGTCCTAAATCTCTCAATTCAGATGCTCCTCTTGGTTGCATTCCATACATGATATGGAATGGGCTCTCTTTTGTACTCCTATTTGGTGAATCACTGTATGCAAATTCTGCTTGTGGAAGAATCTGATCCCAATGACTGTGATGTTCAACTACTAAACTCCTCAATGAATCTCCCAGACCTCAATTCACTACCTCGGTCTGTCCATCCGTCTGAGGATGATATGCTGAGCTAAAAGAAAATTATGTCCCTAGCTTCTTCCACTCTGTCCTCTAGAAATGGCCAACAAATTTGGTTTCTCTGTCCCAAACAATACTCTTGGGTAAGCTGTGAAGTCTAACAACTTCTTTGAAAAACAGATTTGCAATGTGAGTTGCATCACTGGTTTTCTGACATGGAATGAAATGTGCCATTTTAGAAAAAAATTTGACTACCATAAATATGGAATCATAACCCCTCTATGTACTCAAAAGTCCTAACACAAAATCCATGCTTACCATGTCCCACGACCCCTTTGGTACTGGCAATGGTTGATACAATCCTGTGTTCTGTCTTTTCCCCTTTGCATGCTGGAAAATCCTGCATTTGTTCATGAATTTCTTGACATCTATCCTCATCCTTGGCCAATAATAAAAACTATTCAGTTGCGCAAATGTTTTTTCATGGCTGAAATGTCCATCCAATCCCCCACTATGGTTTTCTTTCAAAAGATTCTCTCTCATAGAACTCTTCGGAATACATAACTAATTTCCCTTGAATAATACTCCATTATGAATCAAATATTTGATCCATTGGCTTCTATCACTGAGAAATGGATTCTCACATGCTTCATAAGCCTCTTTAAAATCTGCATCATCTATGTACATCTCCTTGAGATTGTCAAAACCTAAAGTTTTCACTTTGAACTCCTACAGAATCAAACATTTCCTACTGAATGCATCAACAACCTTGTTAGCAGTTCCAGAAATATGCTTTATAACAAAAGTAAAATTATGCATATATTCAACCCATTTTTCATGTTTTTGGTTCAGTTTTTCCTATCAATATACGAATTGTAAAGCATGGTTATCGCTATACAAGACAAACTCCTTTGGAACCAAGTAATGCCTCCATTTCTTCAGTGCCTGTATGACTGCATAAAATTCCTTGTCATATGTGGAATATTTCTTCTTTGCATCGTTCAACTTCTCACTGAAATATGCAATTGGTCTATTATCTTGACTCAAGACTGCTCCAATCGCAAATCCACTTACATCACATCTGACTTGAAATGTCTTACTGAGATCTAGCAGAGCCAGAATTGGTTGTCCAGTTATCTTCTCCTTCGGCAACTTGAAACTTTTCTCTACTTCCTCTATCCAATGAAAAGATTTATGTATTTTCTTGACTGTGTCCATCATTGGTGCACATATCCCACTAAAACTTCTGATGAAATCCCGGTAAATACTAGCCAATCCATGGAAGCTTCTGAATTCAAAGATACTCTTTGGCGATGGTCAATCTTTAATTGCTCTTACCTTTTTAGGATCCATATTCATCTCATTCGAAGAGATCACAAAACCCAAATAAATGAGCTCTTTCTTCATGAAAGATGACTTCTTCAAATTTATCATCAACTTCTCTTGCTGTAACCTCCTCATTACTGCAGCTAAATGCTTCAAATGTTCTTCCTCAGTCTTACTGAAGATCAGTATAACATCAAGATACACAATCACAAACTTTCCAATGAAATATTTCAAGACTTCGTTCATCAACCTCATAAAAGTACTTAGCGCATTCGTCAAACCAAACGGCATGAAAAGCCTTTCATACAAACCTTCATTTGTTTTGAATGTTGTCTTCCATTCATCACCTTCCCTCATTCTAATCTGATGATACCTGCTCTTCAAATCAATTTTTGAAAAAAAATTTGCTCCACTCAAGCAATCCATCAAGTCATCCATCCTCGGTAAAGGAAATCTATAATTGATGGTGATTTTGTTTATAGCTCTTGAGTCAGTACACATTCTCCATCCACCATCCTTTTTTTGACTTAACACTGTAGGTACAGTGCATGGACTCAAGATTTCTCTCACCAATCCTTTATCCATCAAATCCTAGACTTGCTTCTTGACTTCTTCATTCTCCTGTGATGTAAATCTATATGCTTCTTTGTTTGGTAAACTTTCTCCAGGTATAATATCAATATGATGGCTTATACTTTTGATAGGTGGCAACGAACAAGGTAATTCATCCACTACTATATCACCAAATTCCTCCAGTAGTTCTTGAATTTCCTCAGGTAGATCATCTAATTTGGTATTGGTTAAGATGACTCTAGGTTTTCTTACCACAAAAAACTGCATGTCTTCTTCTTTCTTGACTTCATCAAGAACTTCCTTCCCACTCATGAGAAGTATAGTATTGCTTACCTTTGTTTTTACCTCCTTGTCCTTAATTGGCAGTAACATATGCATCCTCCCATTCTTCTCCAAGGTCTATGTGTTCTTTCTCCCATCATGAACAACATTTTTTTTATATTTCCATGGTCTCCCCAACAAAATATGGCATACATCCATGGGAATAATATCACATAATATTTCATCCTTGTATCCCCCTATCTTAAATTCAACTAAACATTGTTTAGTGACAGTTAACTGATGTCCTTTTTGTAACCACAAAACCTTGTATGGGCTCGGATGTGAAACAATCTCCAACTCCAATTTCTCCACCATTTCTATGGATACTAAATTATTTGTGCTTACACTATCCACTATCACCTTGCATACCCTGTCCTTGTTCTTGCAAGTAGTTCTAAACGAACTATTTCTTTGGACTGGATTTTCTGAAATGTGAGCTTCGCCTCCTCCATCTCTTTTTTTGTCAGTACATTCATAAGAATTATGTATGATCTTTCCATAGACAAAACATTTTATCTCACCACCTCTTCCTCTTCCTCTTCCTCTAGCTCGTGGAAAAGTGTTCATGTCCACATATTATCTCCCCTGTGAACTTCCTCCTCTTTCAGGGTGAGTTTGAGGTTTCTTTTCTTCATCCTTGGGTTTCTACACTCTGTCCTGGGCAATTGATTTTCCTCTTCTCTGACTTCTACCTCTGCCTCTCTGACCTTGCTTTCGGGCCAATTTCTCTTCAGCCTTCAGAGCAATCTGATAAGCATATTCCACATTTCTAATCGTCACCATGCTCATATCGTCTTGAATGTCATATCTTAGACCATTCATGTATCTAGAGACCTTCTCATCATCACTCTCACGATGAACTTCTCTGATGTGTATCCTGTAGAACTCCTCGATGTATTCCTTCACTGTCATTCCCTTCTGTCTCAAATTTTGCATTCTTCGAAACAGATTAATTTGGTAGTCCCTGGGTACAAATTTGGATTTCATTTTTTCAACCATTCTATCCCAACTTTTTATTCTTTGCTTGCCTTTGCAATGCTTGTCAACCTGTAGTTCATCCCACCACAGTGTTTCATGCCTTTTAAGTCTAGTAACAACATGTTTAACTTTCTTATCTTTCTCGACATCCTCATAGTCGAAGTACTTATCCAGAGCTCTAAGCCAATCTAGCATCTCCTCAACGTCTAAGTTCCTTCATACATTGGAATATCCATCTTTTCCCTAACACCTATTCTTGCAACAACTCTGAATAGACGTTCTTCCGCGGCATCTTCAGCTTGGATTTCTTCTTCGTCTCCAACTTCATTTTCGCTTTCAGCCTCACTGACATCTCCAACATCAATTGTTTGTCTCTGTGTTGTCTCCATAGCATATAATCGATCATGGAGTTCTCTCATTTCCATTTCCATATCTAGATCGGGCATTTGCCTCTCATGACATCTTCTGGGAAGCATTGTTCAAATTTGTTCCTTACAGAATTAAAATCACAACTTATTTTTTGTCTCCTTTCTCCTATAGAAACAAATATTGTAAGCTCTGATACCACTCTGACGCATCACCCCTACCTCAACAGGTTCTGCATGACCTCTAGGTCTAGGATCGTTCTTAATCTCCTGTCGATTCTGAATTGACTTCTTGATCTCCTTGCAGGAAATATTCCACACACACAAGTGTGTATCCATAGTTCCTTATGAGTTATGCATTTTCAAACAAGCATTAAGCACCAACTCTCACCCACGTGATCAATGATATGACCACAACCTTCACTCGAAAGGTTACTTTGGGTTTCATGATTTCGTGAAACCAGATGTGAGTCCCTCTGACTCACAGATCCCTAAAACCCGAAAGTCTAATGGATCTCTGACTCCTTCCTTTGACTTTTCTTGATATGACCTCTAACTAAAACCTAGGGCCCATTCTTTCGGCACCTGGGATTTTGTGTATTGGCAAACTACTGTGCAAGACTCCCTCCTCCCGATAGTTGAAATCATGATATATCTCACCGCAAATCAATGGCTCTCATCTCTTGCGATCTGACGATCCTGATTTGATCGGGACTTCGTGAATTAAGATTTCACAACTCTCGACTCCAAGTCACACCTTCCTCCACTTCCCAAATTCCGAAACAATAAAATTCGACCATGAGATCAACGACCCTCATTGATCTGAATCCAATGGCCTCTATTCCTCCTAAGCTTTTGAGTGTGGAAAGACACTCAGCCTAAATCTTCTCGTTGTTCTGCGAGATCCAATGGACCCCGGTAAATTGGTAATTCCTCCACAAAGTGATTCCACTGTCCAATCAAACTTCTAAAAGACTCCTCCGTCAAACACTCTGGCGTCAACCTTACTGAGCTTTCTATTTGTTGGGTGAATTCAACACTCACCTTCCCTTGAACTCTTCAAGGTTCTTTCCTTCATGAGATTTCTCTCGCAAACTCGAGGATTTCTAAGGGACTCTTGCACGCATCCCTTGCAGTATTTGCAAATAACCTATGGCTATTTGTCCCTTCGACTCTGTGCGCTCTTTTGCAACAACAATTCTTCAATTTTCCTTCTAGGTTGGAAAATTCTAAGACTTCAACTCACCTGCTCACTCCTTGCACGGCTCTTGTGCTACACCTGCACTTATGTCGGTATGAGAACAACGGTATCCCTCCTGAGATTTTCTGAGATAAACCTCAGAACCCTATCAAATCACTCTATGCGGACCTTCATTGCACTCCTTGCAGGAATCCTCGGGATGAGAAACAATTGAAACTCATACTTCTCCTCTCATAGACTTCATACATTCAACATGAAATCAAGAGTATACACACACATAGCATCGGAACAAAATGCATAACATAGAGTATAAGAAAAACTGTAAACATACCATTCAAATAGGTGTAAACAATAACCAAGACGAAACCATGAAATTGAGTCAAAGCTTTAATATATTAGCTCAAGTATTATTGTACATGGGTTCTTCTCTGTCTTCTTTCTCTCTATAGCTCTACAGCTTACAGAATGATACAATGATACAAACGAGGGTGTCTTTTACGGGTTTTCCCTCTTGCATCTCTAAGCTATCTAATCGGATTAAAATCTACCTAATTTACATTCATTACAATTAAATGCCTCCATATCTGACAGATGAGAGAAACGCTCAAGATTTGTTTACAATCTCCCAAAACATAAATGCAAATACGTTCTCCTAACTATTACATTAATGTTCTTTCATTCAAATTCAAAATGTCTCAAAAGGTGTGTTGGTGCAATTCTAGTTGTCCTTCACCTTTGCGCTTGCTTTGTTGGCTCGCTTACTATGCTCCTGCATCACTTTTTTCAAGGTTTTTAGTTGAAATTTGTATATGTCCCCATTTTCTTTTATTATTAATGATTAATGTTTAATGTAACTACAAATAAATTATCAAAATTAAGATATTATTTTTCAAGTTTAACCATGTATTCAAAGTCATTCATTATGATTCATCTCCCATGAAACTAAATAGCTCACTTAGGACTCATTATTAATTAATTATAATACTTTTGTAAGAAATGTATATTTATTTACATGGAGTTTTATTTCAAAATTACATATCACATTTTTACATGTATTGATGCATATAACTAAATAAAATTAAATAGATAGTTTGTTGTCTTATTAAACTATATGAAATGATTTCAATTACTTTATGACATTCATTTATGACCCATCCCCAATGAGAAATAGTCTACTTAACACTCATTATCAATTAATTCTATGTTTTTTTAATAAATACATTTTTTATTTATATGAATTTTTATTTCAAAAATTACATCACATTTATACACTCGTATTAATGCATAATATGGGCAAATAGAACTCATTATATTTAAATTGGTTTATATAAGAGGATTGAAACTACAAATAATTGATTTAAGAATACATATTTACAAAAAGTTAAGGGTTCAGAAATTAAATGCCTAATAATCAAGGAAAATTTTAGGGGCTAAATTATGCCCATGAGGTAATTTTCCATGCTTTTTCCCAAAAAACGATTTTCTATTTTCCCTTTTTCTAAAAGTGATTGGCCCAAATTATTTAGGATAAAATTATTTAACCTTAAAAATAGCCAAAATATTATAGAAACTATATAAAATCCTCAGAAATTTGGATATTTTTAGAAAAATATCGCCAAATATTTTACAGTTTGCATATTAAGAAATAATAAGATTTGCCAAGGTTTCTAGACTTCGAAATGAATTTGCATCCTTAAAAGTATACTTTCTTATAATTTAAAATTTTCTAAGTCATTCATCTATGACCCGTCTCTCATTATCTTGAATAGTCCACTTAGCATTCATTATTAGGAAATTACAAGTCTTTTTGGGAAGAAATGCATCATTGTTTATATTAAGTTTTATTTCAAAAATTATATATCACATTTATGCACACATATTAATGCATATAAGTAAATAAAATTCGATAAATAACTATGTGCCCTCTTGGATTATATGGGATGATTTCAATTGATTTAAGAATACAAATTTACAAAATGTTATGGACAAGGAAATCAAATGCTTTTAGTTTAAAATGTTCAAAGACACTCATTTCTGACACATCTCCAATGAGCCTAAATAGTCCACTTAGCACTAATTATCAATTAATTCTATTTTTTTTAATAAATGAAACTTTATTTACATGGGATTTTATTTCAAAAATTACATGTCACATATATAAATTCATATTAATGCATATAGGAAACTAAAAGTCAATAAATGAATTTGTATGCTAGATTAGAATACAAAATTTTACAAATCTATGCAAATATTGTTGTCTCTCCAAAGAATATATGAATTTTATCTCTTTATAGACAATATATAAAACAATATATAAAAACAAATGGCTTACCACTGAGATAAATTAGCATAAATATCATTTTCTTAAAATAAATTATAATATTTTATGTTAATTTATGTTAGAGAACGAAGGAATTGAACCACCAACATCTTTCTTGCAAGGCATGTGATCTTCCATTGAAATAACACCCTTTAAAACATTAGGGAAGATGGATTTCATTGATTTTCCTAGAGTTAAGAGAACAGTCTCCAATAATAGTAACCTACTAATGTCTTTGAAAATGATATTAAATTTTTTAATAAAATTCCATATTTCTTATATATTCAAGATATGATGCAATGATCTCAACATGGAAAATTTAAGCTAACCATGTTTGGAAAAGAAAAGATTATACTGACCAAAGAAAAAGGAAACAAGGAAGGAGCTCCATATGCTCTAACAAATTATGATATTGTTGATCCACATTCGTGATCAATATTTGTACATACACACTTATCCTTAAGCTTCTTCCTTTGTTTGTGTTTTTTTCTTGAATCTCCTTACATAGTTTCTTTTTCCTTTTAAATGTGGGTTGTAGGTCATATTACCTTCAAATTCCCAGGTCTGTACACCTGCAAACCTGTGTATTTATACCTAGTCTTTTTCCCCTCTTTCAAATTTTCCAACACTTAGTCAATTTTCAAGTGATACAGGAGTAGTGATGCAAGATTCCAACATGTACCAGACCCACATCTCTCTAGGTCTACATAACCGCAGTCGTGCTACCCTCAAATTTCACATCTTACCTCTACGTCCTCCAAAACACACCTTTTTACCTTTTAATACTTAATCATTTTCTTGAAATATGGATGCACGGTGGCTCATTATCCCATTCACCTTTTCCCCATGTCTTCGGACCCACATGTTTGTCGACGTGCAATCCTGCATTATGAAAAATGCAAATCTTATTTATGCAACCCGTAAAATCATCCTCTCCCAAACTTAGTCAATTTTCTTACTTCGTGTGCATGGTCTTTTCACTTTTACCTTTTTATCCCCATATGCCCGTAGGTTCATAGACTTGCAGTCCCATACCCTACATAATGCACTTTCCATTCCTCATTATGCATCTCCATAATTAACCACTTTTCATCCACCATGACATTCCATCACCACTTCCCATCACAATTATTTTCCCCACCACATCAGTCACCACTTGTGTGAACGTAATGTCATTATTAAAGTGGTGAAGATCGCGTAAACCTTCTAATAAATTTAAAATCTTGTCGTGTAGATTGGAATCTTTGAAATAAGAACTGCGGTGATTAAACCATCAGAGAAATAGGTGGTAAATTAAATAAGAACTACTATGCCAAGTTGTAAATATTGATAGCAATGCCACCTATTGCCAAGGCTAGAAAAAAATTCAAATAATGTTAAGTAAGAGAAAGGAATTGTATTGCGGGGATACACTAAATACGCTTGGACATGAAGATCAAGCATTCCAATGATCACGAGCTTACAATTACTACAAGGCCCTCCCTCCAGATGAGAAAAATACAAACATGATATAGACTTTAGGAATATCCCTTGTTGTTTGTGTTCCAGAGGTAACAAATTTTAAAGAACTCGTTAAGTGGTGTGTAGATAAATTCAATTTAGAGAAGAGAATAGTCTAGCTCCAAGGACAACAACCTATCTCTTTAGATCCTTCAATATTTACTAGAATGTTGCAGCTCCCCATGCCCACAATGTGATTCAAGGGTGAAGAGGCTAATGAATTCCTCAAACAACACAAAGGAGAAGAAGAGATCCTTGATAAATATCTAGTCAACCCAAAAAATAACACTAGCTTTCCCAAGATTGAGGTAATATCCTTGAAATACCCATACAGGGAATTTTCCTGGTTATTTACTCGTATCATTGATTTGGAAACCATAGCCTCTGTGCCAAAAAAATATCATCTATGCCCTTCATTTTTCTCTCCGTGATAATTCCATCATAGATTGGGGTCACATTATTTCTAGTGAAATCTCATTTCAATTAAGTTATTTGAAAAAGACCTAGAAATTTGATATGACATACTACCTTATTTTCACCATAGCCTACTATCATGTGTTTGATGACTTGTTGAGGGAAAGGAGCATTGATTTTAAGGTGGAACCAATCTTCACCTAGTATTCATCCTTGTGGAGTCACAAAGATCAGCATAATTTCTACCTGATTCACAATAATTTTATCTCAGAGTTTAAAAAATTAGTTTTTGGCCCTGATACGTCAATATTATCACTCAAAGTTGCCACCTTTCTTGCAGAAAAAGGATTTTTCAAAACCACTGAATATTTCAATATTGTAAGGTTATTTGGTTATGAAGAGAAGCCTTTCCTCCTCCCACTTTATGTATCAGACAAGAATTTTGTTGTAGAAGTTTGTAGGCAATATAAGTCCTGGGATCACTTCTTCAATAAGAAGAGAAAGAAGTAGTTCATCTCACTGCCTTGGAAAATTGGAGAAATCATTATAAAACACATCTCCCATTTAGATGAACTTGCAATTCATCTTGACCAACTCAGCCTAAAATAAGTTGAACTTGTTGAGTGTTTCGACCCAAATGATATGGTTACTGCACATATGTCCTTAATTGGTTATTCTTCCCATTTTACCAAAATTGAATAGTGTTGAGTCTCAAAATTGTCACATTTTAATCCTCTTTCCTTTCACCATACTTCACATTTATCCATGTTCTACCACTCCATAAACCATTCATTAATACCATTTTCATAATTAAATATGGGTTTAGAATTATTATTGTCCAAATCATTTATTTTAGTATTAAAAGAGAATTTGTGATTAAATATTAGAAAAATGACATATTTTTCATATATATATCAAAGATTTGTGTGAGATTTGTAATGTAGGGATATTTGAAGGTTTCAACCAAGGAGTATTCAAAAGTTTCTCGAATTTTTTCTCCATCTTTTCACAATTTGAAGGAGATAATTCAAGCTAATTTCAAGGAGGAATATCATGAAAGAATTTGTGTAATTATAGCAAATTGGTTGAGAGAAAAGTGGAGAGGATTTGAAGGGATAAGTATTTTGTAATTATACCAAATTGGTTGAGAGAATTGTGGAGAGGATAAGTATTTTGTAATTATATCAAATTGGTTGAGAGAAAAGTGGAGAGGATAAGTATTTTGTAAATATAGAAAATTGGTTGAGAGAAAAGTGGAATTGTAATTATGAGTTGCTTATCTTTGTTAAACCCTAAATAATGGCTCATTACCCCACAATTGGGGCATATTACATTCGTAATGTTATTTTATTTATGTTGGCTTTAGTCCATTAGTTGTAATTATACCTCCTAGTCTCCTATATATACCAAGGAGACATTTTCATTTGGAATCATCTTGTAATTGTACATTTATGTGGGCATAAGGAGGTTTCTCCCTCGAAGAGGCTTATTATCTAAATTTATCTCTTTTTCAAGGCGTTGAGTACTTATTCAGAGGTTTTTCTATGCTCTATTGATATTTGGTTCTTAACAAATGGTATCAGAGCTCAAGCTTGGGGTTTCGCTACTGCATATGAGACACCTTGGAATTTTCATTATACCTTTTTTTCTACAATGTTTCAGAATGAACATCTTGGAGGATATTTAGTAGATGGATCAAGGTATGTTGGGTTAAAATTTAAGCTCTTGATTCCTTATACTTTCGAAGATACATCCTGTGCAATATAGGGTTCTGGAATCATCCTGAACTGAGTCATTGTGGAATTTTCGCTATAAATTTTTTTATGTAATGTTTCAGACCCTGGAATCTGGAGGCTATTCATAGAAATTAGTAAGGTATATTTGGTAAAACGTTCATATTTTGGGTCATCTTACATTTTTATATACACCCTGTGGAAGATAGGGCATCTGACTAGTCCTATTGACTAGTCTCAAGAAGGTGTTCCAGGAAAAAAAATCATAACTTATTCCTAGAGTATCCAAATTGAGTGAGATCGATTGCATTGGATATTGGATAGTCTGTAGTATTTCTAGTACAAGTTTCATAATTTATATCAATTATTTTGTGTGGGGCACTCTATACAAGTGAGATCTCCTCGAAAGTCCAAAAATCAGAAAGTTGTGGGGAAGTTACCATAAATTCCACTTGCCACAGCCAATTTTGATCAGACCTATGGCATTGCAGAGAAGAAATCTCAGAGAACTACAAAGAGGAAAGTTTCATGCCCAGAAGGGTCGAAACTTTGGAGATACAGCAGAAGAAATATTGTCTAGCAGAACCACCTCAAAATCAAGGTTCAAAAGTGATACTTGGCCAACATGCCACCCAAAAAGGGAACTTCTACACCAAATAAGCATCCAAACAATCCTACATGGACTCTTGATGAAGGTGAAGAAATGCGTAGGGACATAAATGATTTACAAAAGAAGACTGTAACAAAATATGAACTACATGAGATGATGGAGGGTTTAAAAGGGGAGATCATGGAAGGATTGAAAAAATTCCTAATAGAGAGGACACCTGAAAGTGAAAATGTATCCCATGAAATTCATGATGAGGACATAAGGAAGGAGAATCAAGAATGGAGAAACTCCAACTTTGGGTTGAAGACCAACCACGTTCCTAAGATCAATATGAGGAAGTTTGATGGCAAGGACCCAATCACATGGATACTTTAGATGGAGCAATTCTTTGATCTACATAATGTGCGACATACACAAAAGGTACGAATTGATTCTTTATATTTAGAACCCAATCAATTTGTATGGTATCGATGGTTTTTTTCTCGCAAATCACTCGTCACTTGGACAATTTTCATGGAAGAAATGATAGCTCACTATGAGGATACAAGGATCAATACCTTCTTTATCCAATTGATAAATCTCAAGAAAAAGGGTTCAGTTATAGAGCACATTAAGAACTTCCAAAGATTGAATATAAAGGTAACAGATATTCCAGATGAGCACTTGATTGATTTATTCATAGGAACTTTAAAGGATAACATTCAACATGAGGTTCACCTTTGGGAACCCAAATCATTGGAGAATGCATTTAGGGTGGCAAGAAATGTTGAAAGTTAAAATATGGCTATGGCTACTAGAAGGACCAATCATAACAGCTATAGAGAAAATAATGCTCCTTCTTCTAAAACACCTCAACCTACAAGGTTGACACCTCAACAATTGGAGGAAAGAAAAGAAAAAGGTTTATGCTTTAATTGTGATAGCAAGTACAATAAGGGACATAAGTGTGGTGAGTAGAAATTATTCTACATAGATTGTGAAGAGGAAGAAGAAAAAGAACAAGAACAAGAACCATCTCAATATGAAAACGTAGAAGAAATTTCGTATGAAGAGTTGACTCCCACTATATCGTGTAATGCATTGGTTGGAATTAGCACTCCTCAAACCCTGAAGATTAAAGGATATATCAAAAAGAAAAAGGTAATAGTCCTCATTGATTCTGGCAGTATTCATAATTTCATTCACTATAAATTATCCAAAGCTCTCAATTGCTTTGTATATCCAGCGCCAGAGTTTCAAGTAATGATTGCATATGGAGGAACTATCAATTGCTCAGGAAAATGCAATAAGATCAATCTTACTATGGGGGAATATGTAATGAATAGTCCAATGATTACTATACCCATGGGTGGTGTTGATGTTGTACTAGAAATCCAATGGTTACAATCATTAGGAACGGTAGCTTTTAATTTTCAATAACTTTTCATGAAATGTTCATTGGAAGGAAAATAAGTTGAGTTAAGAGGTATCACAGGGAAACCTGGTAAGGTGATAAGCTCTAATGGCCTGACAAAATTATTGAAAAAGGGGCATCAAGGTGTTATTGCACAACTATTCTCACTAGATGTTCAAACATGTAAGCCATCTATTCCTCTAGATCTCCAAGGGATCATTGATAAGCATTCCAAATTATTTGAAGATATTCCCAAAGGTCTTCCACCCACTCAAAATAATGATCATGATATTCACCTAATTCTTGGGAGTGTTCCTCCTAACATCAGGCAATACAGATACCCTTATTCCCAGAAGAGTGAAATTGAGCGCATGGTTGAAGAAATGTTAGAGGCTGGCATTATTAGACCTAGCCAAAGTTCTTACTCTGCACCGGTGGTAATGGTATTCAAGAAACATGGCTCATGGCGTATGTGTCCAGATTATAGAGAGATCAACAAGATCACTATTAAAGATAAGTTTCCAATTCCCGTCATTGATGAATTGTTATATGAACTACATGGAGCAATCTATTTCACAAAGTTGGATCTCGGTTCAGGGTATCACCAGATTAGAATAGAGGAAGAAGATATCCCAAAAACAACATTCCGAACTCATGAAAGCCATTATGATTTTTTGGTCATGCCTTTTGGCCTTACAAATGCACCTTCCACATTCCAAGGGTTGATGAATTCTATTTTCAAGCCCTTCCTTCGAAACTTTGTGTTAGTATTTTTTGATGATATACTAATCTATAGCAAGTCTTGGGAGGATCATGTGTGACATGTTGACAAGGTGCTACAACTACTAAAGGAGAAACAACTATATGAAAAACCATGCAAATGTTTCTTTGGAGTGAAGGAGGTGGAGTATTTGGGTCATATTGTATCTCATGAAGGTGTCAAGGTAGACCCTAACAAGATTAAGGCCATGATGGACTGGCCGATTCCCAAAACATTAAATAACTTAGAGGATTTTTCGGTTTGACAGGTTACTAATGCAAGTTTGTTCGGCACTATGGAAGAATAGAAGCACCTTTAATGGCACTAACTAAGAAAGATAAATTTTCATGGACTCCAAAGGAAACTAAATCTTTTGAACAAATTAAAGAGGTGATGTGCAAAGCTCATGTCTCGACCACTCCAGACTTCACCTAATGGAATTGGTGTTGTCCTAATGCAAGAAGTAAGGCCCCTGGCTTTTGAAAGTCGACCACTCAAGGGAAAGGACTGTTGGACAGCTGAAAGGGGGGGGGTGAATCAATTGTTACTGAGATTAAACAATTATGCTTCTTTTTTAAAAATATTTGCAGAAACACAGAATGATGATCACAATAATGCAGAGAAATAAACACAGGCACATTCAACATCAGTCACATATATGAGAAACACAGAGACATATATTTTTCGAGGAAACCCATGCAGGGTAAAAACCTCTTTTCTTTTATATGATAAGTAATGGTTACATTCTTTACAGTATCATACATATGAGCATCAACTCATAATGAGGCTACAACCTCAGCTTTGCAAGCTGCAACTTGCTGAGAGCACCAACTCTCTATTTTCTCTAGCACCAACTAGAAGGAAGCACCGACTCCCTGGTTTCTCTAGCACCAACTAGAAGGAAGCACCAACTCCCTGTGTTCAAGAACCCACTTGAACCTCTGAGGACAACAGTCCTCCCTAGCACCTCCCAACCACCCTGAAATATAAATCTTTGCTTCAGAAACTTATTACAGTGATATAATGTTCAACAATGGCTTACCCGACTTATCACTATTCTGTTGCATTTCGTTGCTCTGTCTGCCTCATTGCCTTTCTGCTCACATCACTTGCGCTATCTAGTCTTCTGCTTTTTATGATCTGTGTGCCATCTCCATTCTCTGCACAGTTCCTCTTCTGTTCTATTCAGATGCTTCACTCTCCTCCTTCTTCACACCTGAATCACCTTTACCAACAACACTCACAACAACCTCCAACAGCAACATCAACCCCATCTCTTCTCTGTACCATGTATTTATAGCTTATGTGCACCTTGTGCATGCAGTGTTCGCAATGCCTCTGCATGTTGACTCTACACCGTTATCCTCCACCTCTCGAGTGCTCTGTATGATTATCATCGTGACTCTTCAGCTTCTTTGGTGGTTCGCCCCGCGTGTCCAGCATCTCTGCATGTTATACTGAGATTCCTCAGTCTCTCTGGCAGTTTAAGACTCTTCGTCTTCTCTGAGACAGTCGAACTCTTGATCTTCATCGACCCTGATCGATGGTTCATGATCTTGGTGAATCAACGGTCTTGATCTCATCGTGATCTCGCATCTCGTTGTTCCTTCGTTGGAGATTTTCGTTACTCCAAGTCGCGATAGGCGAGACTCCGAGATGGAGCTCAGATCAACGGTCCACATCTTTTGGTGTATTGATGGTCAGGATCTTATCGTGATCTCGCATCTCGTTGTTCCTTCGTTGGAGATTTTCGTTATTCCAAGTTGTGATAGATGAGACTCCGAGATGGAGCTCAGATCAACAGTCCATATCTTTTGATGTATTGACGGTCAGGATCATTTCGTGATCTCGCATCTCGCTGATCCTAAGATGGAGATTTTCGTCACTCCAATTTGCGATAGGCGAAACTCCGACATGGAGCTTTATGGTGCTCTGATCTTTCTCCACGCGTCCTTTTGATCCAACGGTCCTTGATTAAATCGCGATCTCGCATCTTCGTTGTTCCTTTGACTTTCCAGTCAGCGAGATGATGATCTTTCGCCACGTGTGATCCCCCGCGCAGATCCAACGGTCCTCCTGTGATCCGGATCCGACGGCTTTCCTTCTCTCTCTACCTCGCGACCTCGTGACTTGGAGTACCCAATGTTTGGACTCTCAACCTGCGAACTCCCGAGTTTGCGAGATCTCTCGATCTCTCGCCACCTGTCCCCCCAGATGGACGGGTATAAATCTCTCGCCACTTCGCCGCCTTGCGTCCTCGCGCCTCGCGACTTTGAACACCCAATACTTGGGCCTTTATCCTGTGAACCCCTGAGTTCACGAGATCTCTCTAATCTCTGCCACGCGTCCTTCCCAGATGGACGGTCCTGATCTTCTCGCCACTTTGTTGCCTCGCGTCCTCGCGCCTCGTGACTTTGAACACCCAATACTTGGCTCTTCCACTCACGAGCTTCCAAGTTCGCTCAGATTTAACGCCTGAGATCTATCCTTCTCTTCAGTGCACACTCTTATTGTTTTTATTCATATCTGACAGCCCTCATGCTGTCGGGAATTTTGGATGGGATCCAATGATCAGCGACGCTTCTCCTCCAAGTTTACACATCCTTCTTACTTGGAAGAATTTCGACTCTGCACTAATTCCTCCTGAGCCTATGTTGTTCCTGTTTGTCCATCGATGCACATTATGATCCTGCCATCTTCACTGTTGTACTTGTCATCAATGACAAGCATACGCTATATGTTAAACATTTGCCAACAATCTCCCCCTTTGGGATTGATGGCAACTAAGGTACCCGAATTCTTTTCTCCCCCTTTGACATCAATGTCAAAGAAGAGACATGCTCCCCCTGAGCTATTGTAGTAAATTTAGGAGGCATTAGATAATCATACAATAGAAATCTCCCCCTAACAAGATGGAATCTTTTAGGTATGAAATGAAATGAAACCCAGCTTCTGTCTGAGATATTCAAACGGTGTCTTGGCGAGGGGCTTAGTAAAGATGTCTGCAATTTGTTCTGTAGTGGGAATGTAATGGACCTGAACAATCTGATTGGTGACCTGATCTCTCAGAAAATGATATTTTATGGGAATATGTTTTGTCTTGGAGTGGAGGATAGGATTTTTAGACACACTAATGGCACTTGTGTTATCATAATGAATTGGGATCGGTGCAGTATATTTTACCTCTAAGTCTGCAAGTGTCTGAATCATCCATAATACCTGTGTGCAACAGGTAGCAGCAGCAATGTAATCTACCTCTGTGGTTGATAGAGAGATGGAACCTTGTTTTTTACTAAGCCAGGCTACTAAGGAGTTACCCAAGAAGAATGCTCCTCCACTGGTGCTTTTTCTCTCATCAACACAATTTTCCCAATCTGCATCTGAATAAGTAGTCAACTGAAGACTTTGATTTCTGGGATACCACAAACCATAAGTCATTGTTTCTTTTAAGTACCTGAATATCCTTTTGACAGCGTGTAAATGACTTTGTTTAGGAGCAACCTGATATCTTCCTACCATTCCTACAGCATGCATTATGTCTGGGCGAGATGCTGTGATGTACAGCAGGCTTCCTATCATTGATCGATATGAGCTTTGATCAATATCAGGTGAATCATCATCCTTGCTTAATTTACATCCAGTTACCATAGGTGTACCCACAGGTTTAGAATCTTCCATTTGAAATCTTTTCAGCATTTCTCTTAAATATTTTCCTTGAGAAATGAAGATCCCATCGGACCTCTGAG
>ML818936.1:73045-101464 GCA_009831015.1 Picea engelmannii | reverse complement strand
GTGTGTGTGTGTGTGTGTGTGTGTGTGTGTGTGTGTGTGTGTTTGTGTTGTCTAACTATTCTACAAAATGGTTTTTTTCGCCAAAATCCGACGACATAAATCTGCATGAAATCATTATTTTTTGTTATTTAAAATCCATTCATAAATGTATAAATGGATTCAACATGCTGAAAAACCCCAGGGAAACTCAAATTATATAGAAATAATCACTCAAATCTGTGGATATAACAATTTCTCTTTTGCGCAAATGTCCCCAGAAAATATCGTCAGAGAAGAGTCATTTTGTAGAAAGTTTAGACTATATCTATATATATATATATATATATATATATATATAAACAAAACAACATCTTTAATTGCCATGTCGACAAAAAAAAAATCATTTTATAGTCTACCACCTAAGAGATATTCAATTTGTCAACCTGTTGTTGGGAATTCCATTTTGTGTGTTCAATTTCCCTAAAATTTTTTCCGTGCTTCTCTCCCAAATTCCATGCTAGTGTAATTTTGATAAAAGGTATAAAAATAGACTATTTCCCAAACTAAAATGGGAAATTTTATAATAGAAATAGTAGAAAATGAAAAAATGAATTTTAAATAAGCCCATCCTACCCTACCACAACTTGAAATAAATAATCCTAATCTCAAGATACAATATGATCAAGTTGCATATGATCAATATAGATACTTAAAATAGGATGGTCAACATTTTATGTTTTCCCCTTGCATAGTGCTTCTCTAGAATAACCTACATTTCCTCCATATTTACCATATGTGTAGTTTCTTTACTAGTGCTTGAACCCAAGATAAATCTAGTTCTTCGTGATTGTGAGGGTTGAATGAGGTCAACTTTCTTAATTTTCCCAACTCTTCTCCTTAAACTCCCTACTCAAATTTACTATTTGGAGAGACCCAATGATACCATGAATTACAAGTCACATGAGCTCCCAAGTCGAGAGAATCATGGCTCTATTTTTTCCTCTGGGAAAAAGCACCAATTCTTGAATTTAAGGTTGCGGATTATATGAGATGATTGCAATTACAAATAACTGATTTAAGAATACATATTTATAAAAAGTTATGGATTGAGAAATTAAATTCTTTATAATTTAAAAAGTTCTAAGTCATTCATATATGACCCATCTATCATTAGCTGAATAGTCCACTTAGCATTCATTATTAGGAAATTATAATTTTTTCTGGAAGAAATGCATTGTTGTTTATATGGATTTTTATGTCACAAAATATATATAACATTTATGCATGCACATTAATGCATATATGTAAATAAAAGTCAATAAATAGCTTCAGGCATTGTTGGATTATATGAGATGATTTCAATTACTAGTTTTCCTTATTGCACAAGAACAAGCACATTTCCAACAACAACATTCCACCATGAAGGAAAGCTTGTGCATGCTAGTTTTCCTTCTAATGCAAGCACAAACGAATTTCCAACAACAACATTTCATAGTGAAGGAAATCTATTGCATGCTAAATTTCCTTTTAGCACAAGCATAAACACATTTTCAACAATAAAATTGCATCGTGAAGGGAATTTAGTGCCTTTTATATTTCTTTATTGCATAGGAAAAAGTGCATTACTGCTATGGGGAAAACTCCCCTAATCTGGGTCTAGTGACTAGGTAGAGCCTTGACACCCTAAAAGATAGAAAATATTATATTCTACCCCAAACCAAACACAACCTTATGATAATTAAGGGAAGAGAAGGAAGATAGAAATATGTACCTTAATTCCTTACGATTGATGTTGATCCCTTCTAATTGTTGTTCATTCCATGCTTGTGGGCATCCTCCCAAAGTTGGCCTAAAACAATGTTATAGAACAAACTATGACATTGTATGCTTAATTATCAAGATTATCTAAAGATTTAGTCATTCATGAAAACATTCATAAGCACAAACACATAGACATAAAGATCTAGGACAATAATTTTTCTCTTTTATTAATAACAAAATTGGAAATTACAACCTGAATTTTGTTGGCGTCACTCCACGAACCTCACATGGGTTCCTCTACTTTGTCTCCAAGTGCATTATTCCCAATATTATCCTCACCACCAACATGCCAATATAAGGGGAAAGGATGGATGGTATAAGGAGGATGGATGGAAGGGAATATTGAGGATGAAACTCAAAGCAGAATGCAAAAGGCTTGGAATACAAGGGAGAAACTTTGGTAGAGTTATCTTGCCTCTAGTTTGATATATCCAAATGACCCCCCTAGGGCCCTTTTTATATGAGAAAACGATGGTTAATTCGTTTCCAGAAGGGATATAGAAGTTAAGATGGTTTCATAACCTAAGGTAGCATGTAAACTCCATCGTAAAGCACAGATTTTATATTTTTTTGTCACTTTTTAGAGTATACGTGTGATTTTAGTAGTGCAGCTAGCATATGTACGTAGGATTTTAGGCATGTAGCTAGCATATGTACGTAGGATTTTAGGCATGTAGCTATCATATGTACACTCTCTGCATATTCAATAGGGCGTGTATGCCATACAAAAAAAAAATGAGAAGAACTCCATCAAAATGGGTTGGCAGATGTATGAATGAGTAGGCCAACATCATGGATGCATAGAAGTGGAATTTTTAGTTATAACAGATGCCCCCTAATGTGTGAGGTCAGAAGAGAAACTGATGGCTGAAATATTAAAACATATTTAATAAAGTGGGAAAGTACTGGAGTAAAGTAAACCAAAGCAAGTATATGTGAGCATGTCATCTGCAATAAGATAATAATAACCACCGAGGTGGGCATTCCCATGCTCAGGACAAGAAAAGCATTGTTGCCAATCAAGTACATTGTAGATCCATGTCATATATATATTAATCATAGCTACATGACCAATGTGTATTCCAATACAAAGTGTAGACATGAACAATACCCAACGAATCTACATCTCAAAATCATCAGAAGATATACAATGTCATAGGAATATTCAGGAGGAATTAATGCCTGTGGCTGGAGGTGATAACTTCATAACTCAAGAAATAGATTCAAGGTGTTCAAAACTCAGGTAAGAGTAAAATAGGAGTGTAAGACTCACTATTTTTAGGTCTTCGACATGTTGTCATGGAAAGACTAGAGGACCTTGATCACCAAGCACATAAATTAATTGATTTTGAATGTGAACTTGACAGGATTCTTGGGATGGTCAACTCATGAAGGTAAAGAGATTGATCGCAGAATGGCTTACTCAGGTTGCAATAATTAGCCTTGAACAAGAGAACGATATATGAAAAGACTCGAGAAGCATGTTATTGACATAATTTTGTGGCATAGGAGGCACCACAAACTCTCCATGTGTTTGGAAGAGTAACCAAATGAAGGAGGACAGAACTCTATGTAACGAGAACATCTTCTTAAGGCCATACTAGATCCCAATGCTTGCAGAACAAACAGAAGGATGTGTTTTATCCAAGGGTGACTATATTGCTACCAACAAAAGAGAATGTTTCCCCTTCCCCTCTTTTTGGGATATTTTTTTTTTTTTTTGTCTTTTTCACGTATTTAACGAGCTTGAAAAAGAATAAAAAAATGCTACGTTACAAAGGAGGAATGAGTGTCGCAGGAAATAAAATTGGTTCCAAGCGCATGGCACATATTAATACTCAGTGCAAGGATACATGTGTTGGATAAGGACACTCGGGAAAATTCCTCCATGGTTCAAGGTATCAGATCGCAAGGGAAAAACATGTTACAAGGCTTACACCTAAGGAATTCTCTAAAGGTTCAGAAATAGCAACATGAAGTCAGCATGAGGCCAACGACGCCATGATGAGACATGCAATCTTATTATATAATGAAACGATGAGACTTCTTCCATGTAAAGTTTTACGAGCCCAGAGAAGGTAAGATCAGTGGTTTTTCACTTTTAGAGAGTCTGAAAAAACACTAAAAGAAGACTCCAGAGTGATATTTTTTGTAAGGTTAGTCTCTAGAGCCAAAGAAAGAATAAAATCATACCAAGGGGAACTCTTTTGGTACTAGGGCTAGAGTATTGTTTTTTCGTACTTAATCCAGTCAGTTCGGAAAAGGGTTAAACTTATACCGAAAGGACGTCTCTTCAAAACCATTTTAATGAGTGTGACAGAGACAATATCACTCTATTATATTTTCAATTTTAAGGATTCTGAAAAGAGATTAACAATGGACTCACCTCTGTTTTCGCAATTTAGTCCCCTGAGACTGAAAAAGTATAAAAAATAACTTAGGAGAACTCTCTCGGTGAGACATATCTCCTGAGGCGTACCTTTTTCCTGGGTAATCTATTGGTCGGAAAAAGGGATAAACTTATGCCAAATAGATATTCCTTCTGAACCGATTAATGAGTGTGAAAGGAACAAGGTCACTTGACTATATTTTCTTGTTTAGGGAGTTTGAAAAAGGGCTTAAAGAAGACTCCAAGGGTTTTCCTTTTCCGTAAATTGTTATAGAAAGATTTTCCTCACCCTATTGAAACTTGCACAGAGGGCCTTTTTCCATTTCCCTATGCAGACTTGAAGTCCCTTTTTGCAAATCACATATCTAAAAACATTATTTTTCCACATATACGCACCCTACCTATAGTACAACATGCATATATGCAGGTTGCACCACTACAACCCACGTACATCGGGATTTGTGCCCAAAATTAAAAAATGGTGTCAAGTTTCCATGTCACATCTCAAGATCCATGGTACTTGACCTTCCATATACTGGAAACGTTCCAAATCAACCCTTCAACTGCACTTGAAGGCTACAAATAGGCCAAATCCGAGCTATGGAAAAGAGGAGAAGAATTCAACTTTGAGAGAAAATTTACTCTGGAGAAATTATTCACTTCATATTGAGTCTGCATCCCTTTGTCCTTTTAAGTCTGAACACATTGTTCAACCCCCAAGCTCTCCCCTACATGAATGAGAACCTCATTGTCTCTCTTATATGAGCTTTCCTTTGGTGGAGGATTGAAGTGGTGGAGGCCCAATTGGAAGGGACTTAGTTTCTCGGTTTTAAATCATGTCAGCATAGAAGTTTGTAATTCATTCACTTATGTTGATTACATTTTAATAGAAATACTCTTTTCTCTTCCAATTAATATCTTGCAAATATTTGAATTTTTATTCCATGGGCATATTTGTTATGAATGTTGATGGATTATGCTACTGAATGTGCTAACATTATTTATTATCACCATATGCTTGTGTTTCTTGGTTGTTGAGGAAAATTTGTAGGTGTATTTCTTTGAGTCAAGTGCTTAACGGTGGATTTCATTGAACATCTAGATGAGGTAGGCCTTTTATCTTGTATTGCTAGCACATTTTTTTATATAGCATATCTAAGATTAGAGTTGATTTATGTAGTCATTTCCATCTGTTGTGGTTTACCCCTAGCCATAGAGAAATTTTCCTCATAACAGAATTGGCGACCATACTGGGGACAGAATCTTCTTTTTTAGGGTTTGGAGTGTTTTTCTCCTTAGATTGCTCTCACTTATATTGAGTTTCTTGTTGTATGACTGCTTGACAGCCTCTGTTCATTCTGAGTCTGAGTTTCTTAGCCTTCTCCTTAGCCTGGCTGTGTTTTAACACATATACGCGGGTTTTTCCCTGACAGTAGCGTACATACGTGCGTTTTCCTTCTGCAAGAAGCATATATACACGCTTTTCTCCTAAAATGTCGTGTAAATCACCCTTTGTTGCTTGGTTGTTGGGTTTGATGGTTGTTGGGTAGGTTTTGATGATTGTTGAGTCTTCTTGGGTCTATGTTATGACTGTTAAGTGTATGTGGAATGACAAGAAACCTTTCTTTGGTTTAATTTTTGGGTGGTGCCTTTCTCATCATCCTTTTCATTTGATTGTCCTTACATCTTGGGCTGGGTGTTTTGCTTCTTGATATCCTACTTGGTTTGTCTTTGTTTACATATAGTAGAGTTTTTATATCAAGTTGTTGTTTAGTCCTTGCATTTTCATTCTCTCATATTGAAAATACAAAAATATTAGGCATTTTACATTGTTGGCATTTGATCTTTAGAGTCCTTATCATTGATCTTAGTACAATCTGTAAAGAAAGATTGCATTTTATTTAGAATTGCAGAACTAAATTGAAAATTGCATTTTGAAAAGCATATCATTTATTGGGAATTGAAGTTAGGACTTTTCATTGTATTCATGTTCATTCATTTTACTTGTTGAGTCATAACATTACTAGTTTCACGGCTGCTCCTTTTTGAGTAAGAAAGACCACTAAAAGTAACGCTATAATTTAAAATTGATTAGTAACGATTTTATTTTTCTAGGGTGCACAAACTAGCTTAGGATTTAGAGCCTCAGAATAGGATTTTGTGAGTAAACTTCTCCAAGGCTATTAAATCAAAATATATGTCTGACTAAGGGAGTGGAGAAATCCATTGTATAATTGGTAATATCAGGAGGCTCCTCTTACACCAGAGTTAAGAACGAGGTCATGTGAGGTTTCTTGAAGCGATATCCCCCCGATACCTTCTTAGCGTCAGATATATTTCTGGGGATCTATTTGTATATGGGGATATTGCTAGTACCCTTACCTCTGTGAGAGGTGATTCTTTCAAGGTTTCGAGCTTTGTTACCCTGCCCATATGGTGGACCTGAATTATGATTGTTCACTCGTGCATCGGCTATATCATGGTTTCTTAGTTTCTTGACATAGGTACCACATAGTTTACTTGCAAGGGTTATTCTGCAGGTACCCTGGATCAGATAAGGGTCGAAAAACACATAGTCTTTATGAAGGATTACCTCTCTGGGGGGATTTGATCGACTGGTTGTTAATCCCACGAGGGTCCTTATAATTGATTTTGATACCTTCAATCTTTAGCAGAGGAGTCTCAGGCCCCTCTTGGGTGAGGCATACCTACTTTAGAGAGGGAGGCCCCTTTCATCCACTTGATCTTGTTTGTGTGCATATTGGTCGTTTGATTATTTTTGGTGTGATCTTTGATTACTAGTTGGCCTTAGGATTTGTTTTTTTATATCACGAGTCTTGAGTCATCATGGAACCAAAACAACTTCCCCACAAGTCTCGCCGCTTGTTACAGTTACCATCGCATTTTGATTATTTTCCTTCTAAAAGGCATAAAGTTGTCAAACGTGGTACACACACCTCCACTTACTAGACTTGTGATCATACAAGGATGAGTATTGAAATGAGTCAACAAGGTACTGGGAGTGCTTCAACTCCCATACCTACTATAGTTAATGTTACCCCTTCGACACCTTCAACCACAATGGTTGTAGTGCCAGAGGTTCCTATCATCACATTTGCCCATCCTATAGTGAATACTCAACCTATAGCCATAAACCCTTTTGGGTCTCTTTGTCATTCATTGGGCTATAATGTTCATTCCATCCCTATGGCCTCTAATCCATTTTCCTATGGTATTTCAAACTTCACATCACAATTTTCAACCTCCATCTCAGTGGCTGGTACGAATACTAGCATTGGACTTGGGGGCACAACTCCTCCACACACTCCATTCTCATTTAGTGGTACTAATGTCCCACAAATGAATCTTACCATTAGAGGCGTTCCTCATCTTAACCCTGGGTCTAATTCTGTTTCTTTTGGATGGAGTAACCAACCTGGCGGACAAGCTACTGCTCACGTTCCATCCTTTACACCCACCTCCTCTGTACCGATTCTGACCAACATGTTTTGCATGATGAATCCAACTTTATCCTCCAGATGTACACTCGGGGGAGGTCAGTTTCATACCTTCGGCAACCCCCAACCTGGAGCCACTCCAGTTGGGGGCAATTTTTACAATCCTTATCAAAACATTCCTACTAGAATGGTGCCCAACCAACCCCTCATGAATCAGTCTAGAGGAGGGTCTTATAATCCCGGACAGGACCATGGTGCTTACCATAACCCTGGATGGGTTGTGATTGCCCAACCACAATCTTTCTAGGGAGATTGGGGCCAGATGTCGCAACCTTATCTCCCTTTTCTGGCCATGCTCAATATGCCATACTTGTCTAAATTAATGAATGACCCCATGCCTCATGATCCATCATGGCCCCTCATCCCCACTAAGCTTCCTTTGGATATTCTAAAATTAGAGGGAAGAACTAGTGAGGATCCTGGTGATCATGTTACCACTTTTCACCTTTGGTGCTCTTCGAATTCCCTTAATGACGATTCTATTCAGTTAAGATTGTTTCAATGCACCCTCATGGGGGTTGTCATGAAATGGTATATCGAGCTACTTAGGGGGGAATACGAAACTTTTAATCAGTTAGTTTTAGTCTTCCTCGACCACTTCCAATTGTTGGTTCGTTACGATGTTGGAATTGAACTTTTGTTGACCTTTCGTCAAGAGAGGGCCACTCATATATTGAATCATGTCCAGGAGTGGTGTATATAGAAGAGGTTGATCAAGGCCTACATACCCCCAGAATTTTTTCTAGAGTGATTCCATAAATCTCTCCTACCTTATATTTCAAAGGATGTTTCTACATCTGGGGTTACATATGAGGAAGAAGGAATTTTTAAAGCCTGTCAATTAGATCTCATATATTCTCAATATGGGATGTTATAAAAGATTCTTCCAGATGCACCAAGGACAAAATATGAACCTAGACAAAATCTCGGGCCTCATGTCAATTGCATTGTAGGCCCTCACAATGTGAAATCTGCAGACTCAGTGACAAGCCACTTGAAAGATTTTTCTCTAAACCAATCTGTAGGAAGGCCAGTTTCATATGTGTCCTCCAATCCCACATAGTCGACGGATGTATGCTCTATGAAATCATTGACCAGCCTAAATGGTAACCAGCAACCAGGAGGGAATAAGAAGAAAGGACGTAATAATAATCATAAGGGTGGGAAGAATAATAATAAACCCAAGGGCAATGGTAATAATGAGAAGATGAATAATAATGTTGGTGAGGGAAAGAAAGAAAGGCGGAAGGTGAAATTTCCATATAATCTTTGTACAAACAATCATCTTACCCATTTATGTCCTAAACTTGCAGAACTTGCGAGGATTTTATCTCTACCGCATGTTGTGCTGACTAACCTTTTTCCACATAACCATCACATGGCCTCGAGCTCCTCGAATGCCAGAAATGTGGCGAGTGGGATTCAAAACCCACCGACGCAAGAGGGTGATCATTTATGCATCAATATGATTAAATCTGAGGTTAATGTAGCCACTCAATCTCGTGATTACAGTTCTCCACAGACTGTAACTGGTCTAGAGTCTCCCCCTCCTCCAAAGACGCACTTACAGATATAAAAACCAAAGCCCCTGCCTCATATTCTAAAAGGATTACTCAAGCACTCTACCCATAATCCTAATGCTAAAGCTGCCCATAATTACTTTATTGTTGAGGACCTGGGTCAAACCCCTTGTGCAATGTCATCTCTGGAGGTACTCCAGACATGTCCTTCACAGAGGAATGTCTTGCTATCTATGTTAGGATCTCTAGATCCTTGTGGATCGAAAGTTATCAAGTTTGGAATCACAGATGTGAAGCCTCACTTGCCTTACCATGTGGCATTCCAAATCCACGTGGGTTACTAGAAGTATACCATCAAGCGTACTGTGGTTGATGAAGGTGCTGCAACATGTTTGATGTCCCTAGTTTGTTGGAAATCCCTCTTCTCTCTGACCCTTTCTCAGTCTCCGACCATGTTGAATTATTTTGACGGTCGTTCCTTCCACCCTCATGGTATTCTTCTTGCCTTTCAGGTCTAGTTAGGTGTGAAGATGGTAGAGGTGAATGTCGAGGTGGTTGATGCACCCCTCGATTATAAATTATTACTAGGATGCAATTGGACTTACACTATGATTGCAATCATATCTTTCATCTTCCGTACTCTTTTTTTTCCTCATGATGGGAAGATCGTGACGATCGATCAGTTATCCTTTGCGTATGCTAGTCCCAATGCATCTATTGGACCATTGATCCCCATGATCGATAATTCTCAGCTGGCAACTGAGAATATCGGTGTCAGAATGTATTCATTGCTTATGGGTACCTTCGACTTCATGGCACTGGTTCACCATATATACGCCATGTCCAATAGGCGCGTTTCATCAGAGAGGTTTGTTCCTTACCGTACTTCCTATTTTAACGATCCTTGGACCCTACCTTCCTCGAAGACGTCTTGTGAAGGTTAGTTACATTCTAGAATGGTCATGCCACTATCAGTAGCAATTTCATATCAAGTTGTTCTTGAATTTTCTACCGATTTGGATCATGTCACCTCACAAATGGACAAGGAGTATCATGTCCTTGAGCCCGTGTGGGCCACTTCATCGTATTTTTCACGTAACTACCTCGATGAGACTTTGCCTTCAGATGAAGCTATCATTGAGGCCATGAATGGTTCTAAAAAACCTTGGAATGATATGCATCATCACTCTTATTATCTCCCAGAGCTTGCTAGAATCGAGCAAGATGATTTTATATCTACTTTGAGCGAGATAGTCAGTCACGTCGTAGTTCCACTTGATACGCACAAAATTTATACCAAAGGAAACATGGCGAGTATCTCCCCTACCGTCACGATTGATATCTCTCGTATCCATATCAAGATTGAAAATGTATACATCAGTGCAGATGGTTCTCCAAAAAAAATTATGATCTACACCAAACTCTTCAAGGAATTTTGAGATATATTTTCTTGGTCATATGAAGAGATGCTAGGAATCGACCCTCGAATTGTTGAACATGAGATTAAAACTTACCTAGATGTTAAGCTTGTTTGACAATGTCTTAGATCTATCGATCCCCAGAAGGCCCCTGCTATTAAGGAAGAGGTAGAAAAACATGATGGCTTTATCTACCCAATTCCCTTGACTTAATGGGTATCCAATCCCATTCCTATGAATAAAAAGAAAGGAAACATCCGCATATGCATGGATTTTCATGACTTTAACAAAGCCTATCCTAAAGACAACTTCTCGACACCCTTCATTGATCAGATTCTTGGTGAGTGTGCTAGAAGCGAAGTTTTTTCTTTCATGGACGGATTTTCAAGGTATAACCAAATTCAAATTAAACCTGAGGACCAACATAAGACGAAATTTTTTTTCCCTTGGGGTACTTTTGCATACCGAAAGATGCCTTTAAAACTTAAAAATGTTGGAGCAACCTTCCAACATTCTATGACCTTCACATTTAATGATCTCAAGCATATAGTCAAAGCCTATCTTGAAAATCTTGCTACTCACTCCCGTAAGAGAGTGGACCACCCTAAGCACCTTCGGCAAGTCTTTGAAATATGTCTCCATTATCGCATCATGTTGAACCCTCATAAAAGAATATTTTGTGTTAGGTCGGTTCGTCTTCTAGGATTTTTAGTCTCTGAGACTAGTATAATGGTAGATCCGTTAAAGGTTGAGGCAATACTTTGATTGCCTCCCCCATGCACTATTCACCAACTTCAAGGTTTACAGGAGAAAGCTAACTTTTTACGACGGTTTATAGTGAACTATGCCAATATTACTAAGGGTTTCATGTGTCTCTTGAAGAATGACACTCCTTTTATCTAGGATCAGTGAGCCCATGAATCCTTCGATGCTTTGAATAAATCCTTGGTATCGACACCTCTGCTAAAGTCTCCAGACTACAGTAGGGATTACTTTCTTTATGTTGCCATGTCCGAAGAGACTATTGGTATGGTGTTGGTTCAGGAGGATGATGAGCTCCATGAGCACGTCATTTATTATCTTAGTCAAAACTTAGTTGGCTCTGAACTCAAATATTCTCATGTTGAAAATCTAGATTTGGTTGTCGTTCACGCAGTCCAACGATTACGAAATTATATATTGATTTGAAAAAATACTACGATTGTCGATGTCAATCCATTTCAATATGTTCTTACCAAGCGTATCATAGGGGGAAAGTACAATAAATGGATTTTCATTCTACAAGAGTTCCATCTTGATTTTGCTTCTGTGAAATCCAAAAATCACTATTTTTTACAGAGTTAATATCTAACTTCCCTCGGTTAGATGAGGATGTTATTCATGTTGATTCATTTGCAGATGAACACATTTTTTATGTCTCATCATCGGACGGCTGGTATGGAGATATTGTCAAAATCTTCAAACTTTGAATTTCTCTCAGCATCTCTCGTGAGATTACCGACGGCGTATACGATACCAAGCTAAGAACTACCTTATCGTCGGCGACACTTTGTATATTCAAGGAGTATACAATATCCTATGTCATTGTTTAACTCACAAAGAAGCCAAGTCTATTTTAAACAACCGCCACAGTGGTCATCTATCCTGGCTTGCGACAACTCGGAAAATTTTGTGAGCCAGTTATTTTTGGCCATCTATATTTAAAGATTGCATTGAGGCAGTTAAGAAGTTTCACCCATGCCAGGTGTTCACTCAGAAAATGCACTCACATCCAACTTCTCTCCATCCAATCATTATCATCTGTCCTTTAACCAAGTGGGGAGTGGACTTTGTGGATTTCAACCCAACTTCGGTTCGGGGGCATCAACACATTATCATGGTTGTAGACTACTTTACTAAGTGGGATGAGTCCATGCCTACAGTTAAATCTGATGGGAAGATTGTCGCCTTCTTCATATTCAATCAAATTATAACTAGGTTTGAAATCGCGAGTGATATTGTCACTGATCATGGTAGTCATTTTCAAAATGAAATGATGGAAGAACTAGCATCTAAATTGGGGTTTAAGCATGGTCATTATTCCCCTTACTACCCCCATGGAAATGGACAAGTAGAGGCCATGAACAAGTATCTCAAGACCATTTTGCAAAAAACTGTCAGCCAGATAAAATCTAACTAGCATATCATGCTTTATCCAACACTTTGGGCATACCGAACCTCGGTCAAGACTACTTGTTGAGTCTCCATGTTGACACCTTTATTACCCAATATTACCCTATATCTAAGCCTATTTTACCAATGCTATGTGTATATAATTGATTGTTTCCTCCAAAAATACACTTGATGAACTTTTCCATATGCATAGAGAGGTAACTTATTATTAAGGCATGATTTGTTTAGTTTTCTTGAGTTAATTCAATTAAATGCTTGATTATGTATGATCCTAATCACTTTGACTCTTAAGAAGCTTGATCTAGCACCTCACTATTCCAGTACTACAACTATAGCGCGATCCGGTACCAAGGCTCCACCTATTCCGGTACCCAATCTATTCTGGTACCAATCTTGCACCTTATTCGGTACTCATGGTCGTGACTGTGTTGATCTAGTACTAAACCCCTGCCTACAGGATTCTGGTACTGTATTTTCACCTCGATTCTTGGGCCGATAACGATGAATATAAAAATTTTGGGACATGGGTTTTGTCCAGATAGGTGTTTTCATGTGAACATGTGGGCCAGAATCCCTAGATCTCACACGTATGGACCTCCATCTTAGGGGGAACGATTCGTCCTAAATCTTTGCCAATTTTCCAGAAATTCTAGGAACATGCCCAAATTCATGGGAAATGCATTTCCTTGATTAGATAATGGTTGTAGTTGACCTCCATTGATGGAAAATGGTTTTGGTTTGATTGTATTTTCTAGATCCAAATTTGTAATGTAAAAATTATATAAATTGAGTGATGGCTCTAAGCCAAGGGAGGAATTATTATGCTGCAGATTGGATTTATGAGAAGACTCTTTTTGTAAATTCACTTGCTGAAGGTCAATGGAAGTTTGAATTCAATGGTCCTATGTGTGTTTTAGAATTTAACATCTATTGATCCAAAAGCTTTGATGTTGGCATCGGCAAGGGCCCACAGATCCAGCTTGGTAAGCTCATTAGTATAGATTTCTATTTCCAGTACTTGTTGTTTTGATTTCAGTTTTTATTTCACTATTAGAATTGATTGCACAGTGTGGCAGTACAAGAACATTTGAGATTCCATCACTCACATTACATAAGCCAGACAATAGAACATCTCATTAAAACTTATGTTTCCTGTGTAGAAATGAAGTAATTTTCCAGAATTGCAAGATTGTAAGATTGTATTAAATTTTTGTTTGTGATGCATCAATTGATTTTGAAGAGTGTGCAGAATTAGATAAGAATTTCTTGTAAGTTTGAAGTGAGTTGTTACAGGAAATAAGATCATACCTCCATCTCTCACATACATGTGCTTATAATGGAGTGTTTATGCTCTGCCTGGTAGTTCGTTTAGCTCAGTTAAGTTTCCATAATGTTAATGAGTGATTGTATGGTTGTTCTAGGAGATAGAATCATAGCCCATATCTATATTTGATGAGCCTATAATGAGAAGATCCATCCCCTGAACAAGAATTCTGAGTTATACATTTTTTGATCAATTTTGCAATTTTGCTTTCTGGATTTTGAATTGTATGTGTGGAGTGTTATTTGAAAGGTGTGAAACAGAGTATTTTTTTATTGAATTTTTCTTCTTTATTATATACTCATCATATATAGGAAACTATCTGTTATTGACACATATAGTGCTTCGACTCTACTTATTACGAATCTCAGTCGATAATTTATGTTTGGTAATATATTATGTATATAATTGCACCAACATTTTGGCGTCGTTGTCGGGGAGTTGTAAAGGGTAATAGGTAGTATTTGGATTAGATTGCTTTAATGGTTTTGGATTGGTTTTATGGATGACCTAAGGAAGGAAAGAAGACAATAAGACATGCGGGAAGAGCCCACACATCCACTTTAGTGGGGTTGCTCCAAAGTTAGGTTGTCCTCTCCCTTTCATGCAAAAGTGTGTTTTTCCTTCCTTTATGAAAAAATGTGTTTTCATGATGGGCTAGCTTGTGCGAACAGATAAACTGGTGATAGTAGGGTCCCAGTAACATAAGGAGTTCAACTTTGGTGTGTTTTATTTTTGCAAATAGTTTTAATTTCTTAGTTTTAAAATTCAAATATTTGATGATAAATCATTTTTGGGGTGTTGTAAGAACCCTCGAGTACTAATTTGTGTTGCGAGACATGGATCATCAAATAGCTAGAGTAATTCATGGATGATCAAGCGCTTGAATAATTTTCCTCCAAGAACTTTCTCTCATTCTAGCAGCAACTGGGATATCCGCCTCTCAGGAAGAGCATATCTTGACAGTAGCCAAGAATTTAGTTGTCTCTCTACAAGAAGATTTAGAAGTCCCTTCGGATTCCTATTGTCAATTTATTGAGGAGACTCAAGAATCATGGATAGAATGCAATGGAGAGAAACCATTGGAACCTAAGATTGAGGAGTTCTTAGCATGCCTCTCAATAGATCATGTATGTACCATAGAGACCAATCATCTTGAAGAAGATAATTTGTGTGGCATGGAAAAGGAGGACATGTTGTGTGACCTAAACAAAGAAGGGAAACGAGAATATATTGATCCTATTGAAATATGGTTCCAATTAGTTGTCAGGTCACACTACTCTTTTACTTTTCATTATTGTTTGATCTCATCATCAAAGCAGTTGGTCCTTCATACTCCGGTAAGCATTAAAATTTATATTTTAAACCCGAGTATGAATATATTTCTAACCATGTTACGCACATGGATTCACGGGAAGTATTCCTATACTTGAAAGACATTTTATTTTTTTCAATTAGAGTAGGATAAGTAAATAAATAAATAAATGTTGCACGTAACTGAAATGCAACCTGTCTTTCATACTTTTCATAAATAGGGAATGTCAAAAGCTATTAAAGAAATCAATTTAAGATCTTTTGTTCCTATAGTAGATTTCTTTCTAAAAGTTATGTTAATTTTGTTTGGAATTTTATGAGAAGGTGATCTCTTCATCCTCTGGATGAACACATAATACTAGAAGGGTTTCAAAAGCAGAGAAGGCATCCTTCTCAATGGAAGATAAAACTTAAGGAAGTGTTTCATGACCTATTTCTTCAAAAAAAAAAAATTTCCTTAAGTTGTTAAAAAAGATGCATTTGTGCTTTATCATTTTTAAGACCACTATTTCGCAAGGATGATCGATTAAGTGATATTTTTAATAGAAATTAAAACGGAATGTTAATTCCGAACTATTTTATTCATAGCTAATAATTCAACTTTTGATATTTTCCCTAAATTTTTTGTTTGTAAGCATGAATAAAAATCTAGTTTTAATTAGTTCTATTGGTTTGTTTTTAGCAGATGTTCGCAACCTTCTAAGCATCCTTTTTTAGCATCTTGCATGTAGCCATGCAAAAACTTAGGCATGGGGGAGTGGTTGTTGATACCTTCATATTATTTTGCAACTTCCGTCGGTGAGGCCAAATCAACATGTTCAGTGCTGGAATTTGATAGTCATTTCCAGAATTCTGGTACCATTATGTTCTGGTATTGCAGAATTGTGTTCTAGTACTGCAGAATTCTGTTTCGATACTGCAGAATTGCATTCATCCAGTACTGCAAACAATGTTTTCCTCTGCGCTCATCCAGTACTAGGAAAAAATCTGCATTCATCCGGTACTGTAGGAGAAACTTTGTGTTCATTTGGTACTGGGAAAAAATCTGCTTTCATCCGGTACTGTAGGAGAAACTCTACGTTCATCCGGTACTGGGAAAACAACTACGTTCATCTAGTACTATAGGAGAAGCTCTATGTTCATGTGGTATTGGGCACAACTTTGCGTTCATCTGATACTAAGGTGATCCGGTACTTGTAATGAGGTGTTGGTAGTCCTTATCCCATATTCAAAGTTTTTGCTGCTCAATTTAAATGCTTCAAGTAATAGGACGTATAAACTCAACATTTTTTTGTTTTATTAAGGAATTAGACTAATTATGTATTAAACATGTGGTTACTCTCATACATCCTCCTACTCTCAATTATTGCACTCTCCCTACCATAAACTTATGCAATCCCTCGTATACATCTCCTCGTATAGAAATCATTCATCATGTCACTCTGTTTTTGCCCCATGTTACTTATTTCCGTTTCTTTGTTCTGGTACTGCTCTATTCCGGTACTGTTCTATTCCAATATCGTTATGTTCTGGTACTACAGAATCATGTTCCGGTACTGCAGAATCATGTTCTGGTGCTGTCCTATTTTGGTACTATCTATTACGGTATTGCAAAAACATGTTCTGATGCCAGTTACCAATCTGGTATTGATGCCAAAGTGATATGATCTTTGTCATGTGTTTAATATTGTTTTCACTTCAGGTAATTGGAGGTATGGGCTAATATTTTCATGTTCTTTCTATCAAGGATCATTTAAGTCTTGTGTTGAATTGTTCTTTACTCTCATGTACATCTTCCTCCTACATTTCTACACTCACCCCTAAATGAATCATTCTTGTTATCCTTTAAGAAGATATTTCCACATTTATCTCTATATGATAATGGGTGCACTTGTCTTATTACCTCGTCATTTTGAAAAAGTGATTGTTAATTGAAATATCCATTGAAAAGTGGTGACACCATTATGTCTAATACTAACCTAGTTGATTCAAAAAAGTTCTTATCCAGGTTTATCTTTACAAGTTTCTCTTGGGAGGTATTGATGAAAACCTCATGTGGTGGACCGCCCTTGAAAAACCTCAATGAACTTTCATGAGAACCCTAATAGGATTAACTAGAGGGACCTCTTAGTCATTATCCAAGATGTTCCATTATACATTGAATAGTTGAGATTTAAGTGTAATGTGGATGATGTCACCCTTGGGATAATTGCAAGCAGTTAATTATGTGCCTAATAACTCTAAAACACTCTCGTACCACCTTCCTTCCTTATAATCTAAAACTGTCAGTGAGCAATATACCTCATTCTAAATCTTTTGAGTAATATAATAAAAAGGAAGTATCAGGAAGTACAAGTCAACTCGCCAAGGTACTGAACAGGCCTACTGGCAGCGGGGCCATGCTTGTATGGTACTAAGGTAAACTCGTCGGGATATTGAACAGGCCTGCTGGTAGTGGGGCTATGCCAAGTAAAGGGAGTTGAAAAAGATAAAGTGGCACACCTAAAAATGAACAAAAACCCTTGGGTCTCATTCTAAATCATTATCAAATCAAGGCTAGGAGATGACCTTTATATCTCTCGGATGATGTTCTTAATAACCTTCAAGTATCCACTTTAGAGTTCTATATTTAAAATAAATAGGTTTGCATGAGAAGTGGGACCCTCAGTATATGTAATTCACCTTACCTAAGAAAGAATAACTTCATCTCTAAAAACTTGGATAAGAAACGAGTTAATCATCTTGGGATGTATTCTTTTATGTGTTCCTCTCTTCAAATGAGATCTAAACTATGCTTATATCACTTTTTTTTAAAAGGTAATCTAGCCAAGGGGACCTATTAGTCAAAGTCATTATGAAAAATCTTGGCCACTATCCTATAATCATATTAGAGTCACATTCAACCCTTTCTCCTAACTATGATCCACAACATATTGGATAAGACTTAATGTCAAATCACTAACAGGTCTAATATAATACTCATGACTCCACTTTTCCATCATAACTACTTTTCCATGGGTAAGAAGTGTGAAGCATAGGCCAGGAAGTTTATATTGTATAGCAGGTTATTTAAAAGAGAACTTAAGGAGCTGAAGAAAGGTGGAACTTCAGGGAATGCTTGATTGAGTGAAGAGTCTCATCAATCTTGAAATTTTGAATATCATTGTTGCATGAGGACATGCAATGAGTTAAGCATGGGGGAATGTTGAGTCTCCATTTTGACCCCTTTATTACCCTATATTACCCTCTATCTGAGCCTATTTTACCAATGATATGTGTATATAATTGATTGTTTCCTACACAAATACACTTGATGACCTTGTCCATATGCATAGAGAGATAAATTATGATTAAGGCATGATTTGTTTAGTTTTCTTGAGTTAATTCGATTAAATGCTTGATTATGTATGATCCTAATCACTTTGCCTGTTAAGCAGCTTGATCTAGTACCTCACTATTTTGGTACTACAACTATAGTGTGATATGGTACCAAGGCTCCACCTACTATAGTACCCAGTCTATTTTGGTACCAGTCTTGCACCTTATCCGATACTCATGGTCGTGACTGTGTTAATTTGGTACTAAACCCCTACCTACAGGATTCTGGTACCAGCATTCTGGTACTGGATTTGCACCTCAATTTGTGGGTCGATAATGATGAATATAAAAATTTGGGGACATGGGTTTTGTCCGGATAGGTATTTTCATGTGGACATGTGGACCAGAATTCCCAGATATCACATGTATGGACCTCCATCTCAGGAGGAACTATTCATCCTAAATCTTTGCCAATTTTCCAAAAATTCTAGGATCATGCCCAAATTTGTGGGAAATGAATTTCCTTGATTAGATAATGGTTGTACATGACCTCCATTGATGGAAAATAGTTTTGATTTGATTGGACTATCTAGAGACAAATTTGTAATGTAAAAATTATATAAATTGAGTGATGGCTCTAAGCCAAGGGATGAATTATTATACTGTAGATTGGATTTTTGAGCAGACTTTTTTTGTAAATTCATTTGTTGAAGATCAATGGAAGTTTGAATTCAATGATCCAGTGTGTGTTTTAGAATTTAGCATCTTCTGATCCAAAAGCTTCCATGTTGGCATCGGCAAGGGCCCACCGATCCAGTTTGGTAAGCTCATTGTAAATTATTAGTATAGATTTCTATTTCATGTACTTGTTGTTTTGATTTCATTTTTTATTTCACTATTTGAACTGGTTGCATAGTGTGGCAGTACATGAACATTTGAGAGTCCATCATTCACATTAAATAATCCAACAAATGGAATATCTCATTAAAACTTGTGTTTCCTGTGTAGAAACGAAGTAATTTTCTATAATTGCAAGATTGTATTAAATTTTTGTTTGTGATGCATCAATTGATTTTGAAGAGTGTGTTGAATTAGATAAGAATTTCTTGAAAGTTTGAAGTGAGTTATTATAGGAAATGAGATCATACCTCCATCTCTCACATACATGCGCTTATAATGGAGTGTTTATGCTCTACCTGGTAGTTCTTTTATCTCAGTTAAGTTTCCATAATGTTAATGAGTGATTGTATGGTTGTTCCAGGAGATAGAATCATATCCCATCTCTATCTTTCATGAGCCTATAATGAGAAGATCCATCCCCTGAACAAGAATTTTGAGTTATACATTTGTTGATCAATTTTGCTTTCTGGATTTTGAATTGTATGTGTGGAGTGTTATTTGAAAGGTGTGAAACTAAGTATTTTGTTATTGAATGTTTCTTCTTTATTCTATACTCATCAGACATAGGAACCTATCTGTTATCGAGACATATAGTGCATCAACTCTACTGATTACGAATCTCGATCGATATTTTATGTTTGGTAATATATTATGCATATAATTGCACCAACACTTCCACTGGTTTTTCTCCTTTCCAATTAGTACATGGTGTGGAGTCGATCTTACCTGTTGAATGTGAAATCCCTTCTCTTATATTGGTAGTTGCACTCCTACCTGACATTTCTGGTCTCAAACAATGCCTCATACACCTAGAGAGTCTAGATGAGCAGTGTCAAGATGCCTCTATGACTATCAAAGTGAAAAAAAGACATGTCAAGGTCCAATACAATAAGTGTGTCTATCCTTGGTTGTATGTTGAGGGTGACTTACTCCTTCTATATGATCAGGCCAAAGAACCACTTGGGGCAGGCAAGTTCAAACCCATGTGGCATGGTCCCTATATAGTGTGACGTGTCTTAGAAAAAAGAGCCTATGAATTATAATATTATGAATGGAACACGTTGGTTGATCCCAAGAATGGGATCTACTTGAAAAGATATTACACTTGATCCCCAAGATTGGGTGTAACTCTTTATATCCTAATGTATTTTAGTGAATATATATATATATATATATATATATATATATATATATATCAAGAGTATTTTGCGTATGTTCTCCATCTGAAGATCATCATGTATACGCATGCTTTGACAGTGAATCCTCTACGTCAAACGAGATAGGTTTCCCTGCACATTTTGAAGGACTCTTTCTACGTCCCCTCCCTCTGTCGCATCTCCCTGGTGCCTTCGATGATGTTTTGGAAGTCTGTATCTCCATCATGGACCTACGTATGTGTCACATACATGTTTAATTAGTACTTAACATCATCAAAAAATATTATTTTCTCCTTATAAAAAAACACAAAAAAATTGAAATATTTAAAAAACTTTGACATACCTATGTCTCCATAGGCAGACCCTAGTGGTAATGGCATGTACGTATCTCCTCTGAAGTCAATCCATACATAAGGTTATTCATCTAGAGCTATCACCTGTCGTCTCCACCAAAAGAAGAAGTCATCATTGTAGGGTGTTGGCACCCTACCTCCCCCCTACCACCTCATCACCTCAGTCCACCATACCATGGCTAGATCACAAGTTCCATGGGGAATAATCTCAACTCTATGTCCCAAGCCTGGAACCTACTCGAAGAAAAAACTACAAAGAATAGAAGCGAAATTGAAGTTCCTTTTACTACTCTGTTTGCATTTGCCAGTTGGATTTTCATGTTGGCCAACAATGAGGTGCACTAGTCATACATCATGGGTCTCAAGCAATAAACTGAGTAGAACATAAGTGGCCTCGATGCCTGGTGCAAATAGGTTGATCATGTGATTTGTGTCAAAATGAGGACAACAATATTGAGACTTAGATTGATTATCGCTCGAATGGCAAGTTGGCTCCCGACCTTCTTGGTCCCTGCAATGCAATGAGCGGCTATGTATTCCTCAATTTTCATGCCACTCCCAGTGCCCTAGGATTTAAGGTTGACCACCTCACCCTGACGTGGAAATCCCATCAAGAAATAGATGTCCTCGAATTCAATCCTTAATGGTTGTCCATCAAGGTTGAAGATCTCACTATCCCGATCTCAGTAATCCACGAGCAACTATAGCAATATCAATTGGGCCCTCATACCTTTGAGAGACCAAAACTTGTATATCCCACATCTTTTTAAGGCTATTTGGGCCCCTGGATCTCTCTCCACTACAACATCTACCTCCTCATGTTCTCTTTCTCTCCACTCTAGCACCTCCCTGCAAGAGACAAACCCTTTTTTGAGTTAGCAACCTCTAAAAAACGTTTTTCACGGACATATAAACAAGTTGTAGTGTACACAGTTGTGTATAGGGTTGCTTATACGATGGTTTTATTTTTAACATCCACATATAAGCATGTGTATATGCGACTCGATGAACTATACCCTGTGTACACCTAAGTTTTCAATTTGTGCCCTAAATAACTTAAAAAATTGAACCTAATTACAAAATTTAATCCACTGGAAGAGTAAGATGAGTTACCTAGTATAGACAGTCATCGATTCCGTCACTTGCAAATCCCACAATCACCAGTTGAAGTTTGGAGGAAATTTGGTCCAAAATCCACTATTTGGGTAAAAACTACAAATGGTATAGTAAAATTGGTTTTTTTTACTATTTATAGCAATTTTTTACCCACTTTACATAGTTTCAGACAATATTTTGTCCTAATGGACTAATATGATAGTGGATGGAGTTGGTTTTTGTAGTTTTATCTAGGGATTCTTGCATTTTTCAACACCATGTTTCTCATTCGTAACTTTGGATAGGTATTTTTGTAACCCAGCATATAGGATAGATATCCAATCCATCATTCACACTTGCATCGTCCTATTACTATCACTCATATGCCTTAGGTACTAACCCATTTTATAGTGACACAGAACCTTCTATCTGCAACTAGAAGTGTCATTACCAAATGGTAGAGACTTACCAAACATGGGTACCCTGGTTAGATCCCCTACTTCATTCGGTGCCCATGCAGATATTTTTGTTCGTAGGACTGGGAGTCCCTTATAACTAATACATGACTTTATTTTGAACCTCATTTCTTACTTGTAAACATGATGACCTATACCTAGAGGAATCCCAAACGAATTTGATTTAATCTCTTTTCTGACTCGTTCCAAAAAGTGAAAATATTACTGAGTGAACATGTCTCTTTCACACTCATAAATTGGATCTGAAAAGATGTCTATTTGGTGCATGTTTATCTCTTTTTCAAACTAAGTAGACTAAGATTATGAAAAATGACATTTTATGGCGTTAACTTGTAATTGCATCTCATGCCATTGCTTGCAATATTGAGCCTATTCTCGGTTCTCACTTTTGTGTTATAAACCTCTCACCTCAGCAGTTTGCATCCTCAACCAAGAAGAGACTTGTTTATATCCTTTGCATCTTGACACCCTATACCCAGGAGGAAACATTCCCCCAAGTGTCCATCTCTCGCATGCACCTCCTTGCATTGAGCATAGGCATGTTCCACTTCTAGAACTAGTTTTTCTTACTTGCGACACTCATTTCCTCCTCTGTATCTTAGCATTCATTTGACTATGAAAAAACAAAATAAGACAAGCGGGAAAGGAATATTATCTTATATTGGTAGCAATATTGTCTCCTTTGAACAAAGAACAATTTTTTTTAGTCCAATTGTCATCAAAATTTTGGGTTTAGCATGACCTTAGGAAGTTGAGGTCATTACAGAGAGTTTACTCCCCCAACTGGTTACTCTTCCAGTCCCTATGGAGAGTTTGATTAATGCCTCCTGCATCTCAAAGTTTCATCATTGAGTCTATGTTGCTAGAGTCTTCCATATGTCTCATGCTCTTTTTCAAAGGATGTCTATCAAACTGTGTCGGCCATTCCTCATAACTCTTGACTTTGCATGTCATCCATACCCTCAGTGTGTCTCAGAATCACATGAATTTGTAGTCCTATTGCACACCCCGGTCCTACTTTCCTCATTGGTAGGTACCTTGAACCCAACAGTCGACATTTCATCATTGGTCGCTGACTGGGTGGTTTTCTTTGTGTTCGAAGGCAAGACATCTATTCACACATTGGGATTTGTGTAGTGTCTTGGATGCCATTATCCCTATTGGTGGTTTCCTCGCCTTTGTCATCAGTTTTCCTTATTGGCTGCTATTCAAAGGGTCTTTTCCGTGTATCACTTGCATCTGGTACACACCAAGGATGCACAGGGTCATTGTTTCATGAACATGTTCTTCATCCAATTTCCTCCAAATCATCAAGATCTTGCTTTGTACTTCATGTTGAATGATGAGAAATTCCTTAATTCTCTCCTTTCAGCGGATCTCCTTCCATCGACTTCAACTCATCTATTCTAAAGATGAGACCTAGAGTCCTATGAGTACCTAGGGGCTTGTAGTCATTAGTGGTAGGTTCTCTCGCCATCGACAGTTGGGAATACATCAATGTCTCATGATCAATGAATTATTCAAGTGTTCAACCCCAACTCCTTTATTCACAATTGTAAGAATGTACTTGGTGCCTTGATACCTACTTTCATTATCGGTAGGTTGTCTCATGTTTGTTAACAGTATACCTCAATGACCGGTAATAAAATGAAGTTTCATTGTGTTTGACCTCAAATCCTTTATTCACACGATGCAAACTTGCACCTTTGGTGGATTGTGAGGATTCCATGTTGAGGATTCCACATCAAGAGGTGTCTTCAGGTGGCATTTGTCATATATGTATGCTTATATGCAGGAGGAGTATCTATCAGAGGCTATGTAGTGGCAGGTGGTAGGTGTGCCCCATGCCTGGGTATGACTCTTTTAGTGTCTCACAAATGTCGTAGTCTTCTATCATGACACTCATCTAGTGCCACAGGCATAGATGTCATGACTACTGTATGATCGACCGTATATATATATATTGAGGGTGTTGGCCCCAATTTTGTTCTATAAACATCATATTTTTTGAAATATATATAAAAACATGGTTCTTCGGCTTTACTTATGTTACAATGTGTACATTGATGGAAGTGTTTTCTTTGCTTTAGTTATGTGACAAATGCCAATATAAAACAAAATTAGTATATGCATCGGATACATATTCTATTGAAGATCCATGATCCTTGACCTTCCATATACTGGAAACGTTCTATCTCGACCCTTCAATTCCACTTGAAGGATACAAATGGGCCAAATCCGAGCTATGGAAAAGAGGAGAAGAATTCAACTTTGAGAGCAAAGTTACTTTGCAGAAATTATTCACTTTATATTGAGTCTGCATCCCTTTGTCCTTTTGAGTATGAACACATTGTTCAACCCCCAAGGTCACCCTTACATGATTGAGAACTTCATTGTCTCTCTTATATGATATTTTCTTTGGTGGAGGATTGAAGTGGTGGAGGCCCAGCTGGAAGGGACTTAGTTTCTCGATTTCGAACTGTGATGACACGGAATTTTGTAATTCATTCACTTCTGTTGATTACATTTTAATAGAAATACTCTTTTCACGTCCAATTAATATCTTGCAAATATTTGAATTGTTATTCCATGGGCGTATTTTTTATGAATGTTGATGGATTATTCTATTGAATGTGATAACATTATATATTATCACCATATGATTGTGTTTCTTGGTTGTTGAGGACAAGTTGCAAGTGTATTTCTTTGAGTCAAGTGCTCAATGATGGACTTCATCGAACGTCTGGACGAGGTAGGCCTTTTATCTTTTCTTTCTAGCATATTTGTTTATATAGCATATTTGAGATTAGAGTTGATTTATGGAGTCATTTCCATCTGTTGTGGTTTACCCCTAGCCATAGAGAGATTTTCCTCGTAGCATAAATAATCTCCCAGGCCCGAAAAAGAGATAAACCAAAACCATGGAGAATGGATCTTTTTCAAAAATTTAGTCCCTCGGGCTCGAAAAAGTGTTAAACTTACACCTAAGATTACTCTCCTAGCGAACTGTAGCTCCTAGGGAATACCTTTTTCGTAAAAATAGCCATCCAGACTGAAAAAGGGGTAAATTATCGTCGAACATATGTTCCTTCAGGTTTCACTTTGACGAGCATGAAGGGAAACAAGATCTCTCGGTAATATTTTCAATTTTAGAGAGTCTGAAAATATCTTAAATAAAACTCCAGGGGGGGCTCCTTTTCTTAAGTAATCTGAATGAGACCAGAAATGATAAATAATTCTCGTTAGATGTCGCTTTCAAAGTTTAAGTGAGCTTGAAATAAGACAAACCATGCTCTTAGGGGGTCCCTCGAGTATAGGCTAGAAAACGATGAGGAAGAAGAGTAAGGCTTCAACACAAAGTCATGGAGGGACCAAAAGGACTCCCAATCCTATAGGAAATTCACAACATGGACGCTGAAATGCAAGACAAGAATCTACCTAGGGAATATATGGAGGGAAAGGCTCTACCACCTAATTATGACACTTCTAAAGCATCATAGAAGGTTATGTGTCACACTTCAGTGGGGTCTATCCTATGGCAAAGTAAAAATCATCAATAGAATGCAAAATGCAAGGCAGTGAGAACCTATCCTAAATGAAAATGGAGAAATCACAACTTCGTCACAAGATCAAAAAATTAGTACCCATTCATCAAACAATACCAAATTCAAAGGAACAAGAAGCTTAAAGGACCAAAATATCACCAAGAAGAATCATAACATCCACCGTGCGACAAAAAGAGAAAAAATCAGGGTCAAAACATGGTCAAAATCTATAAATAGAAGAAAAAAGAGGCATTTTTACCATTGTATTTTGAAAATTTCCAAAAATAACCAAAACCCTCGTCCTTCAAAGAAAAATTTGGAGAGCATCAGTGGATGAAATCAACTCAATCTTGGGCCAAGTAAGTAATTTTTCCCTTTACTTGCAATTTCATCCATTGATTTCAATTTTTAGATGTATTTGGAGGTCGCATACTCCAAAATTTAGCTCGATTGTGTGTGTATGCACGCTTTTCACAATTAGCGCATGTATGTATGCAGGTTGAGATACTTTCAAGGTGCATACATATGCGAATGATACCAAAAAAGGGCGTGTACATGCTCAAAAAATTCGAAAAAAAAAACACTAACTCCCAAAATTTTGACATGACTCAAGATGTATGTAGACTGGAGGGAAAGAGAACATGAAGAGTTTGATCAAATGGCCTAGGAAAACCTGATGGTAGTGGAAACATTGAAACAATGTAGTTTATATAAATTATTCCAATGTCCCTTTATGAGAGCTCAACCACGAATTCTAAACCATCTGGTATAGTATTGGAATCCAAATGCAGAGGCTTTCATGATAGAGGGTCAATCATTAAGACCCACCACTGAAGACATTTACTTCTTGACCAAACTCTCTAGGAGGAGTGAACCAGTAAACTTGGATGCATTCCCTCCCAGGCCATATCACATAGCCCACTACATTGATATGTATTGTGAGGCCAACACAGAGAAGGTGGGTCTCAAGTGCCAATAGAAAAGATCACAAATATGAGTTTGAGGGTGGTACTGTACATGATTGGGTGGATGATAGGGTATGTTTCTCTACACCAGGCTTCTCAGACCTAGATGCAATGCATTATGCAATGTCTACAGCTGATTATTTTCGATTGGAGCACCACTATGCTCAATTACATGAAAACTCAACTGACAGAGTGCAAGTTGAGACAGAGGAGGAATTTTGTATTTGGTACAGTGTTGTGCAGATTATTCTTTGAAAGAGTGCCAGGGATGAGTCTGAGGGAGGGTGTGTTGGGGAACGTAGCCTCCTTTCCAACACTGTGCAGATGGGTTGCTTTGATTCCACGCCAGGGATGAGGAAGAGTACGCGAGGCCTATGACGACAATTTCTTTGAGTGGTGGAAACACTAGATTCCAACCATCGAGGACTACCCATATGCAGGTATCAATTTCTTGAGGGAGCCGAACGTGCCTATTCCCTCTAGTGTATCACGTGGTGCCATATGTACTTACTCACATTTTTTAATTTTCAATTTTATAAAAGAAAAGAAAACATGTTTTTTTCCATGTCACAATACTAACTTAAAACGTATTATGTACAGATGTGGGGCCAGTATGGCCAGTAGACTTCCCTTGAACTCTACGTCATAGAGAGGACCATTAGCAAAGGATGAGAGAGTCCTGAGGCAGGTAGAGAGGAACATGACATCCCTCACCCATAGTTTTCCCATGGTGGAGATCGAGGATCTTTCATCATCCATGCAGACTCACATAGTGGGAGTACCTAGGGAATGGGTCCATCTATTTCATCATCTAGCCAACACCTTTGTCTATTATACTAGGGAAAATATCCCTAGATATTAGAGTAGTTTTGGACATTATGCCTTCCGATGGAAGCATTTTTGTATCTCCCATATGTATTGAGGGCTTAAGCTCGACGGTGTATTATTGACACTTTTGAGTCCTATGGCCCACATTTTGTACTGTGACATTATTTTGGACATATTTTATATATACATATCTTTTTGACTTATGGAGTAAACATCTCTTGTACAAATATATTTACATATGTGTGTATGTGTGTGATTTTATATTTATGTGTGTGAAAGATGCAAATCTAATACATGATTAGCCAATGCATCAGTTAATTGATTAGATCT
>ML818936.1:56662-72945 GCA_009831015.1 Picea engelmannii | reverse complement strand
TATTGATGCCAAAGTGATATGATCTTTGTCATGTGTTTAATATTGTTTTCACTTCAGGTAATTGGAGGTATGGGCTAATATTTTCATGTTCTTTCTATCAAGGATCATTTAAGTCTTGTGTTGAATTGTTCTTTACTCTCATGTACATCTTCCTCCTACATTTCTACACTCACCCCTAAATGAATCATTCTTGTTATCCTTTAAGAAGATATTTCCACATTTATCTCTATATGATAATGGGTGCACTTGTCTTATTACCTCGTCATTTTGAAAAAGTGATTGTTAATTGAAATATCCATTGAAAAGTGGTGACACCATTATGTCTAATACTAACCTAGTTGATTCAAAAAAGTTCTTATCCAGGTTTATCTTTACAAGTTTCTCTTGGGAGGTATTGATGAAAACCTCATGTGGTGGACCGCCCTTGAAAAACCTCAATGAACTTTCATGAGAACCCTAATAGGATTAACTAGAGGGACCTCTTAGTCATTATCCAAGATGTTCCATTATACATTGAATAGTTGAGATTTAAGTGTAATGTGGATGATGTCACCCTTGGGATAATTGCAAGCAGTTAATTATGTGCCTAATAACTCTAAAACACTCTCGTACCACCTTCCTTCCTTATAATCTAAAACTGTCAGTGAGCAATATACCTCATTCTAAATCTTTTGAGTAATATAATAAAAAGGAAGTATCAGGAAGTACAAGTCAACTCGCCAAGGTACTGAACAGGCCTACTGGCAGCGGGGCCATGCTTGTATGGTACTAAGGTAAACTCGTCGGGATATTGAACAGGCCTGCTGGTAGTGGGGCTATGCCAAGTAAAGGGAGTTGAAAAAGATAAAGTGGCACACCTAAAAATGAACAAAAACCCTTGGGTCTCATTCTAAATCATTATCAAATCAAGGCTAGGAGATGACCTTTATATCTCTCGGATGATGTTCTTAATAACCTTCAAGTATCCACTTTAGAGTTCTATATTTAAAATAAATAGGTTTGCATGAGAAGTGGGACCCTCAGTATATGTAATTCACCTTACCTAAGAAAGAATAACTTCATCTCTAAAAACTTGGATAAGAAACGAGTTAATCATCTTGGGATGTATTCTTTTATGTGTTCCTCTCTTCAAATGAGATCTAAACTATGCTTATATCACTTTTTTTTAAAAGGTAATCTAGCCAAGGGGACCTATTAGTCAAAGTCATTATGAAAAATCTTGGCCACTATCCTATAATCATATTAGAGTCACATTCAACCCTTTCTCCTAACTATGATCCACAACATATTGGATAAGACTTAATGTCAAATCACTAACAGGTCTAATATAATACTCATGACTCCACTTTTCCATCATAACTACTTTTCCATGGGTAAGAAGTGTGAAGCATAGGCCAGGAAGTTTATATTGTATAGCAGGTTATTTAAAAGAGAACTTAAGGAGCTGAAGAAAGGTGGAACTTCAGGGAATGCTTGATTGAGTGAAGAGTCTCATCAATCTTGAAATTTTGAATATCATTGTTGCATGAGGACATGCAATGAGTTAAGCATGGGGGAATGTTGAGTCTCCATTTTGACCCCTTTATTACCCTATATTACCCTCTATCTGAGCCTATTTTACCAATGATATGTGTATATAATTGATTGTTTCCTACACAAATACACTTGATGACCTTGTCCATATGCATAGAGAGATAAATTATGATTAAGGCATGATTTGTTTAGTTTTCTTGAGTTAATTCGATTAAATGCTTGATTATGTATGATCCTAATCACTTTGCCTGTTAAGCAGCTTGATCTAGTACCTCACTATTTTGGTACTACAACTATAGTGTGATATGGTACCAAGGCTCCACCTACTATAGTACCCAGTCTATTTTGGTACCAGTCTTGCACCTTATCCGATACTCATGGTCGTGACTGTGTTAATTTGGTACTAAACCCCTACCTACAGGATTCTGGTACCAGCATTCTGGTACTGGATTTGCACCTCAATTTGTGGGTCGATAATGATGAATATAAAAATTTGGGGACATGGGTTTTGTCCGGATAGGTATTTTCATGTGGACATGTGGACCAGAATTCCCAGATATCACATGTATGGACCTCCATCTCAGGAGGAACTATTCATCCTAAATCTTTGCCAATTTTCCAAAAATTCTAGGATCATGCCCAAATTTGTGGGAAATGAATTTCCTTGATTAGATAATGGTTGTACATGACCTCCATTGATGGAAAATAGTTTTGATTTGATTGGACTATCTAGAGACAAATTTGTAATGTAAAAATTATATAAATTGAGTGATGGCTCTAAGCCAAGGGATGAATTATTATACTGTAGATTGGATTTTTGAGCAGACTTTTTTTGTAAATTCATTTGTTGAAGATCAATGGAAGTTTGAATTCAATGATCCAGTGTGTGTTTTAGAATTTAGCATCTTCTGATCCAAAAGCTTCCATGTTGGCATCGGCAAGGGCCCACCGATCCAGTTTGGTAAGCTCATTGTAAATTATTAGTATAGATTTCTATTTCATGTACTTGTTGTTTTGATTTCATTTTTTATTTCACTATTTGAACTGGTTGCATAGTGTGGCAGTACATGAACATTTGAGAGTCCATCATTCACATTAAATAATCCAACAAATGGAATATCTCATTAAAACTTGTGTTTCCTGTGTAGAAACGAAGTAATTTTCTATAATTGCAAGATTGTATTAAATTTTTGTTTGTGATGCATCAATTGATTTTGAAGAGTGTGTTGAATTAGATAAGAATTTCTTGAAAGTTTGAAGTGAGTTATTATAGGAAATGAGATCATACCTCCATCTCTCACATACATGCGCTTATAATGGAGTGTTTATGCTCTACCTGGTAGTTCTTTTATCTCAGTTAAGTTTCCATAATGTTAATGAGTGATTGTATGGTTGTTCCAGGAGATAGAATCATATCCCATCTCTATCTTTCATGAGCCTATAATGAGAAGATCCATCCCCTGAACAAGAATTTTGAGTTATACATTTGTTGATCAATTTTGCTTTCTGGATTTTGAATTGTATGTGTGGAGTGTTATTTGAAAGGTGTGAAACTAAGTATTTTGTTATTGAATGTTTCTTCTTTATTCTATACTCATCAGACATAGGAACCTATCTGTTATCGAGACATATAGTGCATCAACTCTACTGATTACGAATCTCGATCGATATTTTATGTTTGGTAATATATTATGCATATAATTGCACCAACACTTCCACTGGTTTTTCTCCTTTCCAATTAGTACATGGTGTGGAGTCGATCTTACCTGTTGAATGTGAAATCCCTTCTCTTATATTGGTAGTTGCACTCCTACCTGACATTTCTGGTCTCAAACAATGCCTCATACACCTAGAGAGTCTAGATGAGCAGTGTCAAGATGCCTCTATGACTATCAAAGTGAAAAAAAGACATGTCAAGGTCCAATACAATAAGTGTGTCTATCCTTGGTTGTATGTTGAGGGTGACTTACTCCTTCTATATGATCAGGCCAAAGAACCACTTGGGGCAGGCAAGTTCAAACCCATGTGGCATGGTCCCTATATAGTGTGACGTGTCTTAGAAAAAAGAGCCTATGAATTATAATATTATGAATGGAACACGTTGGTTGATCCCAAGAATGGGATCTACTTGAAAAGATATTACACTTGATCCCCAAGATTGGGTGTAACTCTTTATATCCTAATGTATTTTAGTGAATATATATATATATATATATATATATATATATATATATATCAAGAGTATTTTGCGTATGTTCTCCATCTGAAGATCATCATGTATACGCATGCTTTGACAGTGAATCCTCTACGTCAAACGAGATAGGTTTCCCTGCACATTTTGAAGGACTCTTTCTACGTCCCCTCCCTCTGTCGCATCTCCCTGGTGCCTTCGATGATGTTTTGGAAGTCTGTATCTCCATCATGGACCTACGTATGTGTCACATACATGTTTAATTAGTACTTAACATCATCAAAAAATATTATTTTCTCCTTATAAAAAAACACAAAAAAATTGAAATATTTAAAAAACTTTGACATACCTATGTCTCCATAGGCAGACCCTAGTGGTAATGGCATGTACGTATCTCCTCTGAAGTCAATCCATACATAAGGTTATTCATCTAGAGCTATCACCTGTCGTCTCCACCAAAAGAAGAAGTCATCATTGTAGGGTGTTGGCACCCTACCTCCCCCCTACCACCTCATCACCTCAGTCCACCATACCATGGCTAGATCACAAGTTCCATGGGGAATAATCTCAACTCTATGTCCCAAGCCTGGAACCTACTCGAAGAAAAAACTACAAAGAATAGAAGCGAAATTGAAGTTCCTTTTACTACTCTGTTTGCATTTGCCAGTTGGATTTTCATGTTGGCCAACAATGAGGTGCACTAGTCATACATCATGGGTCTCAAGCAATAAACTGAGTAGAACATAAGTGGCCTCGATGCCTGGTGCAAATAGGTTGATCATGTGATTTGTGTCAAAATGAGGACAACAATATTGAGACTTAGATTGATTATCGCTCGAATGGCAAGTTGGCTCCCGACCTTCTTGGTCCCTGCAATGCAATGAGCGGCTATGTATTCCTCAATTTTCATGCCACTCCCAGTGCCCTAGGATTTAAGGTTGACCACCTCACCCTGACGTGGAAATCCCATCAAGAAATAGATGTCCTCGAATTCAATCCTTAATGGTTGTCCATCAAGGTTGAAGATCTCACTATCCCGATCTCAGTAATCCACGAGCAACTATAGCAATATCAATTGGGCCCTCATACCTTTGAGAGACCAAAACTTGTATATCCCACATCTTTTTAAGGCTATTTGGGCCCCTGGATCTCTCTCCACTACAACATCTACCTCCTCATGTTCTCTTTCTCTCCACTCTAGCACCTCCCTGCAAGAGACAAACCCTTTTTTGAGTTAGCAACCTCTAAAAAACGTTTTTCACGGACATATAAACAAGTTGTAGTGTACACAGTTGTGTATAGGGTTGCTTATACGATGGTTTTATTTTTAACATCCACATATAAGCATGTGTATATGCGACTCGATGAACTATACCCTGTGTACACCTAAGTTTTCAATTTGTGCCCTAAATAACTTAAAAAATTGAACCTAATTACAAAATTTAATCCACTGGAAGAGTAAGATGAGTTACCTAGTATAGACAGTCATCGATTCCGTCACTTGCAAATCCCACAATCACCAGTTGAAGTTTGGAGGAAATTTGGTCCAAAATCCACTATTTGGGTAAAAACTACAAATGGTATAGTAAAATTGGTTTTTTTTACTATTTATAGCAATTTTTTACCCACTTTACATAGTTTCAGACAATATTTTGTCCTAATGGACTAATATGATAGTGGATGGAGTTGGTTTTTGTAGTTTTATCTAGGGATTCTTGCATTTTTCAACACCATGTTTCTCATTCGTAACTTTGGATAGGTATTTTTGTAACCCAGCATATAGGATAGATATCCAATCCATCATTCACACTTGCATCGTCCTATTACTATCACTCATATGCCTTAGGTACTAACCCATTTTATAGTGACACAGAACCTTCTATCTGCAACTAGAAGTGTCATTACCAAATGGTAGAGACTTACCAAACATGGGTACCCTGGTTAGATCCCCTACTTCATTCGGTGCCCATGCAGATATTTTTGTTCGTAGGACTGGGAGTCCCTTATAACTAATACATGACTTTATTTTGAACCTCATTTCTTACTTGTAAACATGATGACCTATACCTAGAGGAATCCCAAACGAATTTGATTTAATCTCTTTTCTGACTCGTTCCAAAAAGTGAAAATATTACTGAGTGAACATGTCTCTTTCACACTCATAAATTGGATCTGAAAAGATGTCTATTTGGTGCATGTTTATCTCTTTTTCAAACTAAGTAGACTAAGATTATGAAAAATGACATTTTATGGCGTTAACTTGTAATTGCATCTCATGCCATTGCTTGCAATATTGAGCCTATTCTCGGTTCTCACTTTTGTGTTATAAACCTCTCACCTCAGCAGTTTGCATCCTCAACCAAGAAGAGACTTGTTTATATCCTTTGCATCTTGACACCCTATACCCAGGAGGAAACATTCCCCCAAGTGTCCATCTCTCGCATGCACCTCCTTGCATTGAGCATAGGCATGTTCCACTTCTAGAACTAGTTTTTCTTACTTGCGACACTCATTTCCTCCTCTGTATCTTAGCATTCATTTGACTATGAAAAAACAAAATAAGACAAGCGGGAAAGGAATATTATCTTATATTGGTAGCAATATTGTCTCCTTTGAACAAAGAACAATTTTTTTTAGTCCAATTGTCATCAAAATTTTGGGTTTAGCATGACCTTAGGAAGTTGAGGTCATTACAGAGAGTTTACTCCCCCAACTGGTTACTCTTCCAGTCCCTATGGAGAGTTTGATTAATGCCTCCTGCATCTCAAAGTTTCATCATTGAGTCTATGTTGCTAGAGTCTTCCATATGTCTCATGCTCTTTTTCAAAGGATGTCTATCAAACTGTGTCGGCCATTCCTCATAACTCTTGACTTTGCATGTCATCCATACCCTCAGTGTGTCTCAGAATCACATGAATTTGTAGTCCTATTGCACACCCCGGTCCTACTTTCCTCATTGGTAGGTACCTTGAACCCAACAGTCGACATTTCATCATTGGTCGCTGACTGGGTGGTTTTCTTTGTGTTCGAAGGCAAGACATCTATTCACACATTGGGATTTGTGTAGTGTCTTGGATGCCATTATCCCTATTGGTGGTTTCCTCGCCTTTGTCATCAGTTTTCCTTATTGGCTGCTATTCAAAGGGTCTTTTCCGTGTATCACTTGCATCTGGTACACACCAAGGATGCACAGGGTCATTGTTTCATGAACATGTTCTTCATCCAATTTCCTCCAAATCATCAAGATCTTGCTTTGTACTTCATGTTGAATGATGAGAAATTCCTTAATTCTCTCCTTTCAGCGGATCTCCTTCCATCGACTTCAACTCATCTATTCTAAAGATGAGACCTAGAGTCCTATGAGTACCTAGGGGCTTGTAGTCATTAGTGGTAGGTTCTCTCGCCATCGACAGTTGGGAATACATCAATGTCTCATGATCAATGAATTATTCAAGTGTTCAACCCCAACTCCTTTATTCACAATTGTAAGAATGTACTTGGTGCCTTGATACCTACTTTCATTATCGGTAGGTTGTCTCATGTTTGTTAACAGTATACCTCAATGACCGGTAATAAAATGAAGTTTCATTGTGTTTGACCTCAAATCCTTTATTCACACGATGCAAACTTGCACCTTTGGTGGATTGTGAGGATTCCATGTTGAGGATTCCACATCAAGAGGTGTCTTCAGGTGGCATTTGTCATATATGTATGCTTATATGCAGGAGGAGTATCTATCAGAGGCTATGTAGTGGCAGGTGGTAGGTGTGCCCCATGCCTGGGTATGACTCTTTTAGTGTCTCACAAATGTCGTAGTCTTCTATCATGACACTCATCTAGTGCCACAGGCATAGATGTCATGACTACTGTATGATCGACCGTATATATATATATTGAGGGTGTTGGCCCCAATTTTGTTCTATAAACATCATATTTTTTGAAATATATATAAAAACATGGTTCTTCGGCTTTACTTATGTTACAATGTGTACATTGATGGAAGTGTTTTCTTTGCTTTAGTTATGTGACAAATGCCAATATAAAACAAAATTAGTATATGCATCGGATACATATTCTATTGAAGATCCATGATCCTTGACCTTCCATATACTGGAAACGTTCTATCTCGACCCTTCAATTCCACTTGAAGGATACAAATGGGCCAAATCCGAGCTATGGAAAAGAGGAGAAGAATTCAACTTTGAGAGCAAAGTTACTTTGCAGAAATTATTCACTTTATATTGAGTCTGCATCCCTTTGTCCTTTTGAGTATGAACACATTGTTCAACCCCCAAGGTCACCCTTACATGATTGAGAACTTCATTGTCTCTCTTATATGATATTTTCTTTGGTGGAGGATTGAAGTGGTGGAGGCCCAGCTGGAAGGGACTTAGTTTCTCGATTTCGAACTGTGATGACACGGAATTTTGTAATTCATTCACTTCTGTTGATTACATTTTAATAGAAATACTCTTTTCACGTCCAATTAATATCTTGCAAATATTTGAATTGTTATTCCATGGGCGTATTTTTTATGAATGTTGATGGATTATTCTATTGAATGTGATAACATTATATATTATCACCATATGATTGTGTTTCTTGGTTGTTGAGGACAAGTTGCAAGTGTATTTCTTTGAGTCAAGTGCTCAATGATGGACTTCATCGAACGTCTGGACGAGGTAGGCCTTTTATCTTTTCTTTCTAGCATATTTGTTTATATAGCATATTTGAGATTAGAGTTGATTTATGGAGTCATTTCCATCTGTTGTGGTTTACCCCTAGCCATAGAGAGATTTTCCTCGTAGCATAAATAATCTCCCAGGCCCGAAAAAGAGATAAACCAAAACCATGGAGAATGGATCTTTTTCAAAAATTTAGTCCCTCGGGCTCGAAAAAGTGTTAAACTTACACCTAAGATTACTCTCCTAGCGAACTGTAGCTCCTAGGGAATACCTTTTTCGTAAAAATAGCCATCCAGACTGAAAAAGGGGTAAATTATCGTCGAACATATGTTCCTTCAGGTTTCACTTTGACGAGCATGAAGGGAAACAAGATCTCTCGGTAATATTTTCAATTTTAGAGAGTCTGAAAATATCTTAAATAAAACTCCAGGGGGGGCTCCTTTTCTTAAGTAATCTGAATGAGACCAGAAATGATAAATAATTCTCGTTAGATGTCGCTTTCAAAGTTTAAGTGAGCTTGAAATAAGACAAACCATGCTCTTAGGGGGTCCCTCGAGTATAGGCTAGAAAACGATGAGGAAGAAGAGTAAGGCTTCAACACAAAGTCATGGAGGGACCAAAAGGACTCCCAATCCTATAGGAAATTCACAACATGGACGCTGAAATGCAAGACAAGAATCTACCTAGGGAATATATGGAGGGAAAGGCTCTACCACCTAATTATGACACTTCTAAAGCATCATAGAAGGTTATGTGTCACACTTCAGTGGGGTCTATCCTATGGCAAAGTAAAAATCATCAATAGAATGCAAAATGCAAGGCAGTGAGAACCTATCCTAAATGAAAATGGAGAAATCACAACTTCGTCACAAGATCAAAAAATTAGTACCCATTCATCAAACAATACCAAATTCAAAGGAACAAGAAGCTTAAAGGACCAAAATATCACCAAGAAGAATCATAACATCCACCGTGCGACAAAAAGAGAAAAAATCAGGGTCAAAACATGGTCAAAATCTATAAATAGAAGAAAAAAGAGGCATTTTTACCATTGTATTTTGAAAATTTCCAAAAATAACCAAAACCCTCGTCCTTCAAAGAAAAATTTGGAGAGCATCAGTGGATGAAATCAACTCAATCTTGGGCCAAGTAAGTAATTTTTCCCTTTACTTGCAATTTCATCCATTGATTTCAATTTTTAGATGTATTTGGAGGTCGCATACTCCAAAATTTAGCTCGATTGTGTGTGTATGCACGCTTTTCACAATTAGCGCATGTATGTATGCAGGTTGAGATACTTTCAAGGTGCATACATATGCGAATGATACCAAAAAAGGGCGTGTACATGCTCAAAAAATTCGAAAAAAAAAACACTAACTCCCAAAATTTTGACATGACTCAAGATGTATGTAGACTGGAGGGAAAGAGAACATGAAGAGTTTGATCAAATGGCCTAGGAAAACCTGATGGTAGTGGAAACATTGAAACAATGTAGTTTATATAAATTATTCCAATGTCCCTTTATGAGAGCTCAACCACGAATTCTAAACCATCTGGTATAGTATTGGAATCCAAATGCAGAGGCTTTCATGATAGAGGGTCAATCATTAAGACCCACCACTGAAGACATTTACTTCTTGACCAAACTCTCTAGGAGGAGTGAACCAGTAAACTTGGATGCATTCCCTCCCAGGCCATATCACATAGCCCACTACATTGATATGTATTGTGAGGCCAACACAGAGAAGGTGGGTCTCAAGTGCCAATAGAAAAGATCACAAATATGAGTTTGAGGGTGGTACTGTACATGATTGGGTGGATGATAGGGTATGTTTCTCTACACCAGGCTTCTCAGACCTAGATGCAATGCATTATGCAATGTCTACAGCTGATTATTTTCGATTGGAGCACCACTATGCTCAATTACATGAAAACTCAACTGACAGAGTGCAAGTTGAGACAGAGGAGGAATTTTGTATTTGGTACAGTGTTGTGCAGATTATTCTTTGAAAGAGTGCCAGGGATGAGTCTGAGGGAGGGTGTGTTGGGGAACGTAGCCTCCTTTCCAACACTGTGCAGATGGGTTGCTTTGATTCCACGCCAGGGATGAGGAAGAGTACGCGAGGCCTATGACGACAATTTCTTTGAGTGGTGGAAACACTAGATTCCAACCATCGAGGACTACCCATATGCAGGTATCAATTTCTTGAGGGAGCCGAACGTGCCTATTCCCTCTAGTGTATCACGTGGTGCCATATGTACTTACTCACATTTTTTAATTTTCAATTTTATAAAAGAAAAGAAAACATGTTTTTTTCCATGTCACAATACTAACTTAAAACGTATTATGTACAGATGTGGGGCCAGTATGGCCAGTAGACTTCCCTTGAACTCTACGTCATAGAGAGGACCATTAGCAAAGGATGAGAGAGTCCTGAGGCAGGTAGAGAGGAACATGACATCCCTCACCCATAGTTTTCCCATGGTGGAGATCGAGGATCTTTCATCATCCATGCAGACTCACATAGTGGGAGTACCTAGGGAATGGGTCCATCTATTTCATCATCTAGCCAACACCTTTGTCTATTATACTAGGGAAAATATCCCTAGATATTAGAGTAGTTTTGGACATTATGCCTTCCGATGGAAGCATTTTTGTATCTCCCATATGTATTGAGGGCTTAAGCTCGACGGTGTATTATTGACACTTTTGAGTCCTATGGCCCACATTTTGTACTGTGACATTATTTTGGACATATTTTATATATACATATCTTTTTGACTTATGGAGTAAACATCTCTTGTACAAATATATTTACATATGTGTGTATGTGTGTGATTTTATATTTATGTGTGTGAAAGATGCAAATCTAATACATGATTAGCCAATGCATCAGTTAATTGATTAGATCTACTAGGAACATGAATATATGTTATATAATCAAAATAATGTTCTAAGAGACATACCCTAAGGAATCGTTGGTGAAGGGTGCAATCGTGGACACGGTACACTCCATTAAACTGTGACACTACCAGTTGAGAATCTAGATGAACCTGGAGGCGAGAAATACCATGTGACAAGGCACCATGTAGTAATTCTATTACAACATTGTACTCGACAACGTTATGTTGGACACACCGACCACACTGAGAGAGGGGTGAATCAGTGTAGGGATCTTTTTAAAACTTCCCCTTCACAAAACTCCTTAGTTGACAATCACTAATTACTCATCACTTATTGTTTTCATTTATAACCAATTAAATGTGAACATACATCAACAACATAAACTAGCAACAAATATCATCAATAATTCATCACCACAAGGAACACAAAGAACAGAAGATGTATGTAAAATTTTATTTTTATTATGGAGTACAATCCTTGGGTTATGAACAACAACTGAATAGAGTTACAACTCCACAAGAACACCAGCTCTATATGCAAGACTCAACTTACATAAATCAGCACCAACTGAGAAGAGGAATCAATCCTCAACATGTACGCTACCTGTCAGTAGTGCAACACGCGTACGTACGCACCCTACCAGTAGTACAGATTGTGTATTCCTTCTGAACACTTAGGGTTTTCTCTCCATGAAAAGCTTAGGTCCTCTGCAGCCTTCAGTCACATCCACTTCTATCTCTCACTATCCAATTTGAACCATAACCAATCGCAACACATCTATGCTCTCCAACAATTTACTCATGCTCCTCAACCATACAATATGATGTTACTTAATCATGTATAAACAACCAGTATACTATGGAAATCAGTACTGAACCATAAGAGTGTTGCTCACTCTATCAATCAACCAACATAACCATATCACAACAGCCATACCAAGAATTCCTCAAGCATTCACCATACAATAAGCAAGAGTATATATCAAGACAACTATGTAACCATACCAGAGTTTCTATGGAAGATTTGAGCCCATAGAATGCAGATCTGGAACTTGCTTCAAACTTCAAGAAACTGACATCATCTCACACTCAAGTCTCCATTGGTGTCCATGAGAAATTGCAATACCTCTCTTACTCATAATAGATATTCAAGCCATGCTCAAGAGATGATTTTCACAAGAGAACCTTGCTTCTTATTTATACTCTCCAAGTAGCTTGCTTAGAAGAATATTCTAGGCCACTTTGTCCACATAATCATCTAGGTCCAACTTTGCCCAATTTTCCACTTGTCCGTGTATCCAATAGTCGCTTGACCACTTAACCCATTTTCCTCATTTTAGGGTTAACCTTCTTATAACCACTTTCCATAATTAAAAAGTTCTCCATTCACTTTATTATTTAAATAATCCTCCTTGACTTTGTCACTTCACTTTATTATTTAAATAATCCTCTTTGATTTTGTCACTTCACTTTAATATTTAAACAAACCTCTTTGACTTTGTCACTTTATTATTTAAATAATCCTCCTTGACTTTGTCACTTCACTTTATTATTTAAATAATCCTCTTTGATTTTGTCACTTCACTTTATTATTTAAATAATCAATTTGTATTTTGTCACTTCACTTTATTATTTAAATAATCCTCCTTGACTTTGTCACTTCACTTTAAATAATCCTCTTTGACTTTGTCACATCACTTTATTATTTAAATAATCCTCTTTGATTTTGTCACTTCACTTTATTATTTAAATAATCCTTTTTTACTTGGTCACTTCACTTTATTATTTAAATAATTTCTTATTTGCAAGCACTTTGACTTCTTTGACCTTTTTGGGCTTCAAGCCAATATATGAGGGTCCTTCAACTTCATAAGGCCATAACTCCCAAACTGTGAGGAGTTATGTGATGTTCCACATACCACTAGAAATGGCTTGACAAGAAATATCCATCTAGGATAGTTTCACTGACAAATTCATTGATATTCATCTCATTATTCCACAATTAATCATGGGTTCTCTAACTATACTACTAGGATAACTCAACCGCAAAGCGTCTTCCCATGAGGTCTTTCACCATAAGGGGACCACTTTGGAGTTCACCACAAAGCGTCTTCTCATGAGGGAGTTCACCATAAGGGGACCACTTTGGAGTTCATCTATTTGTACAACCATGAAAAAAAATAATGAGTCATATTTACATCAATCCAACTACAACTCATTTATCCCTCTTCATCTATGAATATGACTATGACTCCTCTTGAAATCAATCCATTGACATCAAGGTCAATACATGATCCATCAATCACTACATCAATATACTATGACAAGACATTGTTCCTTTGACATCAATCCTTTGACATCAATCATTTGGCATCAATGACAACATGATCCAACAATCCCCCCCTTTGGCATTGATGGCAATACCAACATTGATGTAAACACCAATCATTGATGGAAACATGTAGACAAGGCATTTCTCTACATCAATAGGCATCTCAATCACATCAATGTGACTATCTCTCCCCCTTTGACATCAATGGAAAAGGGTCATTCTCCCCTTGGGGCTACTCCCCCTGTCTGAATGCCTTTGATCTTTCTCTAAATAATCTCTCCCCTTTTGAACAAGGGATATCACTCTGATATAATGCTGAAGATATATAGCTCATTCTCCCCATGTGAACATGCCTCTATCCTCTGCATCTCTGTAACCAACACTCCCTCTGGAACCATGCCTCTATCCTCTGCATCTGATAAATCTCTCCTCCTGGAATCATGGGAAGAATAATGACTCCCCCTATGGGTATATCTCCCCCTATCTTCTCTGCAATATTAACAATATGCTACCACTGCAATATGCTTCTGCTGCAAATGCTACTGCTCAATCAGAACATAGATCAATTTCTCTTTTTATGATGATCCTTGGACCTTTCCATGCATCAAACTCATGCCATACCAGACATCATGAAGAAAAATATATGTCAACAATTAATAGAGAATCATGAACAAAACATCAACCAAGTACATCATGTGCCAACCATGCACAATACCCATGTACATCAACCATTTACATCAATACCATATCATATGCCATAAGATATCATCAATGGAGTGCATCAACCATATGCCTCTACCAACATGCCAACCATGTGCCTCAAACAAGTGTCGTATCACTCGTGATATGCCTCTACCAAGAACCAAGTGCCACAATCATGTATCTTAATCAATGAAGTGTCTCAACTATATCATCCATACATCAACTAGTGCACCAAACATGTATCACCACTTGCAACAAGAAAGTGCATCAACCACGCACCAATACCACAACAAGATGAACTACAATCAAGATGTTTCCTCATGCATGTATGTCATATCCACCATAAAACATGTGTCAATCATACTGCTAGTAGGTGCCTCTAACAATGTACCAAAAGTGTACCAATCATGCATCAACTATAGATCAAGCTATGACTCATCAATGATGTATAATATGAGCACCTCATCAACTCATCAACTGCATGTCCCACTATGTATCCCATCCTCATGCCAAATGTATGCACCAAGATATCCAACAAATATGATTCCAATAATACATCATAAGATATATCAATGAAACTCAAATATGTATCATCCATGTATCCCAATAGATCATCCTTAACCACCATTCACTACAATAAATACTAAGCATCCAATAATACATGTACTAGAAGTGTGCCTCAATAGATCAATGATATCTCTAGCTAGCATCATCGTGATATATCTCATAACCAAAGTGCCATAACTTCACTATCACAACCAGCATTGTTCCTCAACATAAAAAAGTGTCTCAATCCACACTCTAGGGTTGGTACCATGCATCCACACTCAACCATATGTCATCACCATACATACATCAATTATGTATGCCAACATGTAATCATGAAAACCTGCAACAAACCATGTCAGGCCCTACGGCAAACCATGTCAGATCCTGCAACACAAAGTTATACCATCATACCATGCTGCAACTCATATGCATAGCCTTTTTCCAAGACTTTTTACCATAGATATGTGGTATGTTGCACAGACAGCTCGCGTATGTACACGACCTATTCATAGGTCAGCTTGCATATGTACGTGATTGTTACCATTGTAACTTGTGTATTCTTCTGAAGATGACAAACTTAAGCTTCCCTTCAGGCTTCCATTCTATTCTGATTGTTCATTTTTCTTCACCCACTTCTGAAGGTGTCCCAGCTTCTCAGAACTTGAGCTCTGATCTTCCATATTTTCAAAAATGTCTTCCTTCCTAACTTTATGCCTTCTTCTAGTTATGTTATATGAAGTCCTCATCATGGAATTTCTTCTTGTGTTCCAGAAATCTTGGGATTTGTGGCCAAATCCACTACAGTTGTAGCATCTCATGGTGTGACAATGAGAAGCAATATGTCCTACTTGATTACATCTCCAACACCTTAGGGTGTTATGAAATCTTTCACTATCTTTCCTTTTATAATATCTACATTCCAAAGCTTTGTGACCATATTCATTACATGAGTAACATTGACCATGAAAAAAAAATTCATACCTTTGCTTTGGTGTCCATCTTGAAGGTGTCTTGAATTTTCTTTGAGATGTAAGGATGGCTTATTGATGTCTTCCTTGCTTTGTTCTTTTGAAAATTTCCTTGACTTGTGTAGATGGTTGACTTGCAACATTATTTCCATCTTTTGAGAGTGAGGGACTTACCTCATTCTTCTTTGAGGTGCTTGCTTCAACATGTGTAGCTTCTTTGTTGTATCCAAGACTTGTTTTATCATTTGGTGATATTTGACTATCCAATATCTCATTCAAGATTGTTAATCTATTCAAGAACTTGTTTGACTTCTCTACTTTCTTTCTAAGATCAACAACTTCAGCTTCCAACTTATGACATGACTCTTCCTTTTCATTTACTTGATTCTTTAGTAATTCCTCTACCCTTTTGGCTTCTT